>QDEB01043334.1:0-10644 GCA_004193795.1 Asbolus verrucosus | reverse complement strand
TAGGAAAAGTGGGTCTGCATTACCCATTCAACAAGCATAAAATTAAGTGTGTAAGTAGGCAGACACTTCATCCTTATCCATTAGCCGACTGCTGATTAAACACAACGTTTGATTGCGATTTTTAATGTTTATTTTTATCTGATGATGAGAAATCGTTGTAAACGTGCGCAAATATTAATGAAGGACGCTAATCGAAATCGATTTAGTTACATAACAGACAAACTCATTTGTTTATGTACACTTCGTTATGATATGTAAGCTGCATTCGTGAAATGTGCACTATCAGCAGTCACGTGACTCCTACCTGTGCACTTAACCTATACGCTCTTGCGTCACATTTTCGAATCGCAATCGATCGACTATAAAATGAAGTTCAAGCTCTTAGCGAAAATAAGCCGCCATAAAAGCAGATCCGTATTGTATTCAAATGGTTATCGCAGAGTCAGAGAGTTAATTTTAGACCGGCTATTTTAAATTTAGTCTCTCTAAATAGATTAAGAGGATAGGTGTCTTTTGACAGTCGGCTTTTTTTGTAACATGAAGTAATGACCTGCGGGACATTCACCACGGATTTTTTTCTGCATTTGTGTGCGAAAAGTTATTCTGGTAGATGAGGCCGGATAGTTTTTCGAAGATGGAGAGTGGAGGATAATCAACGAGAAGGTAATGATGGCACCGACAATTGGTAAATTGTTGTCATATATCTTTGTTACTATGGATAAGAATTAAGTAATGTTACCTAACAGCTGATGTACTACACTCTAATCATACTACGTGTTATTGACTGCCGGTCATAATTTATAGTGGAATTATTCGATACAAGGACGTACAATAAACAGTCAATTTTTATTATCATTAATATCCTAATGGTACATTTTTGGTTTTTAAAAATTCCTGCATAGAAGCCACAACAAAATAAAAATGCTGCTAATGTTGTTGGCCCATGTAAGAAAGTAAGAATATATCACCAAGATAGCAAATATTATAATAAAGTATTATTCACTTATAATTCCATAATAAAGAAAAAAAGAAAGGATTTTGAAGACTACAGTGTGAATAAAATTTGCAATATTTGTAACATTTTGTATACAATTTTTAAAAATTTTCAACTACGTGAAAGAGAACGTAACAATAAGATGCTCGAACGAAAGTACTGGGTCGTTATAAATGTTTGTAGNNTTAGAAAATATTGCCGCTCTATACAAATATTTACCAATTTTTACTAAGAAATTGTAATTATAGAGAAAAGAATTTTTGACTGTTGGTTGCACTGGTTACTATTTGTTACTAACGCAATATTTAACTACATGTATTCAATTACTTCTCTATTTTCTTTATTACAATGTTATAAACAACCTGTCTTTTAAGTAATATGCACCATTTCGTTTAAATTAATAATTTAAAGAATATTTTTTTACATAATTTCCAATCCAAAATAATGTTCTTATATGTGAAGAATAAACATTAAAATCATAAAAATCATTATGACTATATAGCGGCAATTCGACCATTTGTATTTGCTTTTACAGCCGCCTTTGACTACAAACATTTATAATGACTCTGTATTTATCATATTGAAATTTTTGTAAAAATCATTGTTGAAACCTTTGCAAAATTTTATGAAATATCAATAAAATTTACAAATTATATTATTTGTGAAATTTCTCAGTCTGTAAAATATTTAAGAAATCTTTATGAAATTGTAAAATCTAAAAAATATGTGGAATAAAAGTAAAACCACATCAAAAAAAAAAAAAAAAAGTGTGTGAAATCTAAAAACGTGTATGATTTTGGAAATATGTCTTAAAAAAAAAAACAATTACTTTGATACAACTTGGAATCTGTTTCAGAACTTGGTATCACTGTTAAAATAGAATTTTAAAAACATGTGAAATAGAAATAAAAGCATCATTAGCAAAATGAAATATCATTTTAAAATTCTTGTGAAACAGTGAAATCTGCAAGATTTGATTTAAAATTGATGTAAAATTTGATTGAGTTTCACATTCAAAATCAATTGGTTTACAAAAATGAAAACCGATTAAACTGAGAATGAGTATTGAAAACTAATCAATCTGTAAATCGAAAAACTGGTTTTTGTTTAATCATTGCAAATTGAGTTATTTTCATCCGAGTGGAATTTGACGTTACACATTTACTAAAAAGATTTAATAGCAAGAATGCAGTAGCAAAATTACAAATAAGAAAAAATTCTTCATTTCCACATGAGTAACATTCACCACAAAAGAGTGATACGCAAATATTCCCAACTTAATAGCAACCGTCTAAAACAATCTTCTTACAACGAGACGCTTTTTATGGCAACAGCAGTACCTTAAATCGTAGCCTGTTTCTCCTCTGGCACGACCGGTGATCCGCTTATTTCAACTTTCAGCCTCGATGGAAAGTTACCGACCCAAGTCGAAGGCCACTTAAAGAATTAATAATCATTATGCTGCGGTAACATCTAACCGAGCCAAGTCACGATAATTTTTTTCTTTCAGACACCTCCTTCACTAACCAACCTAAACGGCAAAGCCAACGGCACCGACGGCCAGGTAAAATTCGGCTGGATCCAAGGAGTCCTCATAAGATGCCTCCTGAATATCTGGGGCGTGATGCTCTTCCTCCGACTGTCTTGGGTGGTGGCCCAGGCCGGCGTCGGTAAACGAAAAAATCCGTTCATTCTGCCCAAAATTCGCATTTTCTCTCCTAGGTCAGGCCATCCTTTTAATATTAACCACCACCATCGTCACCTCCATAACGGCACTCTCCATGTCGGCCATCAGCACCAACGGCGTGATCAAAGGAGGTCGGTAGCGGTGCCAATCGGAGAATTTCCGCTAAAGCTAAAATTTTTCGCAGGAGGAACCTACTACATGATCTCGAGAAGCCTGGGCCCCGAATTCGGCGGCTCCATCGGGCTCATTTTCGCCTTGGCCAACGCAGTGGCGTGCGCCATGTACGTGGTGGGCTTCTGCGAGTCCTTGAACTCGCTCCTGGACTTTCTCGGAGTTTCCATCGTAGATGGCAAAGTCCAAGACGTGCGGATCGTGGGTTCCATCACCATAGTGGCTCTCACCGCCATCGTGGTGGTCGGGATGGAATGGGAAGCTAAGGTAGGCAACCCACAATTCAAAAACGATTTGAAATATTACACAAGCCTTTGGTAGTACATTTCCTGAGGTAACTAACAAGACTCCGAGAGTATGTTCTTACAAGGAGTTTCTTCAGATGGCACACCGCAAAAATTTTCGTTTCCTTTGTTTCTTATTTGCGTTAATTACCTGGAATGACTTACACCAGAAGCTGATATTACATTTTATACAAATTATACCACCGTGGACATGAGGAAGCATCTAGTAATGCAAAATCTAATTTACAACCTTCAATAGAAGACTTTTAATGAATGCATATATGTCAATAACGTCCATACACATATAAACAAATTTTAACTTTCATGTTATTATTCATTCTTCTGGTTGCAGGCTCAAGTGGGTCTTTTAATAATCTTATTGGTCGCAATAGTCGACTTTTTCATTGGAAGCTTCATTGGTCCCAACGAAGCGTCCATGGCGAAGGGATTTGTCGGTTATAACTGTAAATGGCATCGGTAACAAAGAGGAAAAGCCAAAATGAAACTAATTTGCTTTCAGTAACGGTATTCGAAGAAAATTTTTATTCCGACTATAGGAAATCTGAAGGTGTTGAGCACGACTTCTTCAGCGTGTTCGCGGTGTTTTTTCCAGCAGCCACGGGCATCTTGGCGGGTGCCAACATCTCCGGAGACTTGAAGGTGAGTCGCTTGAACCCAAACCACCGCTCCCCTTCAAAGAAAAAATTGCAGGATCCTCAAAAGAGCATCCCCAAAGGGACCCTATTGGCGATCGCCCTCACCACCACTTCTTACATCTTGATGGCCTTGGTTTGTGGATTTACGGTAGTTAGGGACGCCACTGGTAACATTACGGATTACTTGAACGATTCTGTTCCGAATTGCACAGTTCAAGATTGTCATTACGGCCTGCACAACAGCTTCCAAGTAAAAACTCGAGACCGGTGAATTTTTCTGTGATTATTACAAACATTTTTTGAAGGTGGTTGAACTGGTATCTTGGGTAGGACCTATAATCTATGCCGGTTGTTTTGCTGCAACTCTTTCATCGGCTCTGGCTTCTTTAGTATCAGCACCGAAAGTATTTCAGGCTCTTTGCAAAGACAAACTGTACCCTTGGATCCATTGGTTTGCTAAAGGTTATGGGAAAAACAACGAACCCATCAGAGGTTACATCCTAACCTTCATTATCGCTGTTGGTTTCATCTTAATCGGAGAATTAAACTTGATCGCTCCTCTGATATCCAATTTCTTCCTGGCTGCATATACTCTCATTAATTTCTCAACTTTCCACGCATCTTTAGCGAAACCTGTCGGATGGCGACCGACCTTCAAGGTAAGTGCGTTTAATCCCAACCTCAACCAGCTACAATTGCGTTTTTGCAGTATTACAACATGTGGTTAAGCCTCGCTGGATCTGTCCTTTGCGTGGTGGTGATGTTCTTGATTTCTTGGGGAACCGCTCTGATCACGTTCGCTGCAGTTCTGGCCCTCTACATCATCGTTTCGACGCGAAAGCCCGACGTGAACTGGGGCTCGACTACGCAAGCGCAGATCTACACCAACGCACTCCAGGCAGTGCACCAACTGAACATCGTCGAGGAGCACGTGAAGAATTACAGACCGCAAATTTTAGTTTTATCAGGGATGCCAAGCGCACGCCCTGCTTTGGTGGATTTCGCCCATTTAATCACCAAAAACCAATCGATGTTGGTGTGTGGACATATCAATACAGTAGGGGTGATAACTTGCAAAAAAAGGCACAAAATTCACTATTATGTTGCAGAGCCGACTCCACCAGAGAGTGCGCAACGTCCTTAACTATAAAGCTAACAACTGGCTGCGCGCGCACAAGCTCAAAGCCTTCTACATGCAAGTGGACGGTCAAACCTTCGAAGAAGGCTGCACCTCTCTTCTGAAAGCCTGCGGAATAGGCAAGCTCCGCCCCAATATCCTCCTGATGGGGCACAAATCCGACTGGCAGAAGTGCTCAAACGACGACCTCGACCAATACTTCGGAGTACTACAGTACTATTCTGATATCTTGTATGAAAAACAAATTAACGATGAATTTATAGCAAAGCTTTCGATTTGCATTTGAGCGTGGGCATTTTGAGGCTGCAAGAGGGTTTGGACTTCAGCCAACATTACGCAGACGATGCAGCGTCCAAAATAAAGAACAGCACCGAGTCCATTCCGAGGAACCAATCCTACAGTCAGATGTCGCAAGGTAAAATTAACATTCAACTCGTTTTGGGGTAAATTTGGTCGTTTTAGCGAGCAGCACCAGTGACATCTCGGTACCCAACACACCAATCTCGAGGAACCGTGAGGTGGTGAACCAGTGTCCGAACGTCGAAGATTCTGCGAAGAAACCCAAATCCATCGGGGGGTCTTTAAGCGAGATAATCGTCGAGGATTTCATTGACATGCCGAAAGAGCGAGTAAGTCAGATGTTTCAGTTCCAAAAAAAGCAGAAGCGAGGAGGCTACATCGATGTCTGGTGGCTCTACGATGACGGGGGCTTGACTCTGCTCCTCCCCTACATAATGAGCACCAGACGCAACTGGAACAACTGCAAACTGCGAGTATTTGCTCTGGCAAACAAACGAGACGAGTTAGAGTTGGAGCACAGAAACATGGCGAGTCTTTTGGCCAAATTTCGTATCGACTACTCCGACCTGCAAGTAGTTTCGGACATCACCAACAAGCCCAGCGATTCCACGCAGCAGTTCTTCGACTCGCTCATAGCCGACTTCAGGAAACCCGAAACTCACAACGCCCCCGATTCAGGTAGGGGGGAATATCGCGATTTCCTTGACTGACGGTTCTTTTGCAGTGCAAGTGACAGATGCGGAGTTGCTGGCGGTGAAAGATAAAACGAACCGCCACTTGCGCCTGCGCGAGCTCTTGATCGAACACTCCCTCGAAGCGAACATGGTGGTGATGACTTTGCCCATTCCTAGGAAGAGTATCGTCTCGGCTCCGCTTTACTTAGCTTGGTTGGAGGTCCTGACCAGAGATATGCCTCCCATGTTACTAGTTAGGGGAAACCAGACGTCCGTCCTTACGTTTTACTCTTAAATTATATTTTTAATGTTTCGCATTTTATTTATAAAACAATCTCACTGACAATACTCACTGGAACATTTTTTAATTATGTATCAAGCTTTACGAGTATCTTGGTGCAAGTAGTGTAGTATATATTTTTTTCTACTATTGACAATAATAATTTCGAGTGTTGTATTTTATTTTTAATATTGTTGGTTTGAAAAGTATTACATTAGTACCTAGTAGCTTAAGTTTATTTAATCTTGTAAAATCAACAGAATAAAATTGTGAACATTTTTATAACAATTGGTGTGCATAAACCCAAAATACACTACCTTGTGAGTGAAATTTTACTCTATTTAGTTTTGATTTTCTTCGGTTTTGGACCGATTTTTTGCTGACGTGCTTTGTACATATGCGACATGAGAGTGTACATTGCAGGTATTATAAAAAACAACAAGTGAATTCGCAACAGTGTCGAAAATCTTAAAGTGATTTCGAAGGGAGTGGACAAGGCGATTGTCCATCGGTCGCTCTGTTCCAGAAAGATTAAATTTCTAAAGATAATGACGCCTTCGCATACAAACCCTATTGGATAACAAATCATCCAAGCCGTGTATCGGAGCCAAGTCAGCAACCCGTTTTCTTTTTTAAACAATTGAGACATGTAGTAGGGATATCTGTCAACAAATATTACAATATTGACGAGAAAAATCTCGAATTCATGGTATCTACCTGATTATTTCGATGGCTGACCATGTCATGAATAAATAGAACACCACCGGCATAGTCTGCAGTCGAGGCTCGAACTCTAGCATCAAAATTATTATGAACAGCCTCCCTCCTACTTGTAAGAGCGGTATGAACATTCCTCCCTTCACATAGCCGAATAATGGGTGCATAACTTCCAAGAGTTGTATCAAGTGAAGGAAACACATGGCAGGGCCTACAGCTGCGTAAGTTCCGGGGAACGAATCGGGGCCCTCTTTTAAGTATCTTATGGACAACACACAAACCACATACATGAACCCCACGTACATAAACAAGTTGTAGAGGGAGAGGTAAACTTTTTTGAAATCTTCTGCAATTGAGATAATTGTGATTATTGGTGAAATCTGGTTCGGATTTGGGTACCCTTCTTGTATCCAAACTCCTCTTTCTGAAGTTTTTCATACAAATTCGGATAGTCGTTTCTCACGTCGGCTACTTCGTTATCGTCCATATCCTCCGACTGGAAGCGATCATGGTCGATTTTCAACCACGCCGGTTTTTGGGTTTGTTCCATCAGTCGAGGCCACCACGCTTTTTCTAGTTTTTTAATCGTGAAATCTACTCTGCTATCGGTGACCTTATGGACGCTTTCCTGCAATTTTCCTCATAATGAGGGTGGAGTTATTCGCAGGTGCTTTTTACCTTCACGTCGATGTCTGAGTTGAAGTTTATGACGAAGGCATAGTCGTTCAGACCTCTGGCTCCGACTCCTTTCGACTGGAATTGCAGCTTGCGTGTTTCTAGGATTATGTCTGGGTCCTGGAAATTCGTTATGAGGTTTTCTGGGAGGTTTTCGATTGTAAAGTTACCTTTACATCCTTCAAGTCGACTTTAATGAATATATTTTTCTCGTTTTGGGCCCAAAAAACGAACGGACTTAGCTGAGTCATTTTTATTTATTGCGAACGTTCTTATCGTTGTGAAAGTGATCTATTTACATTATCGCAACATTCATATAACTGCTTAGTTTTTAAAATAAACATAAACTCGACGTATTTGAAGGTTATGTTGGATTTTTTATTATTTAGGGGATTTTTATTGTATTGATGTGGACTGGTAACCGTATTCTTGGTAGCGGTCAGAAACGTCATCGATTTTTATTTTATTTTATTATAACCAAAAAATAATTAAAGAATATGTTTTAGAAAATTATAAAAAACGCAAAGCGAAAAAAATTATTTATTTTGCATTATCGGTCTTCTTGTTTCTACTTTCCATTATTAAGGATTTTGTCTTTACCCAGTTTGTTGCCTTTTTCTTCACATTAATTTTTTTCTTACATCAGACTTTGCGAATTAATATTTTCATTTGTATTTACAACCCTATGTCATCTTTCCAATGAAATTATTTTTTGTTAATTTTCACGTTTTTGACCGCTTTTGTTCTTTTCTTTATTTCTTCTATTCTATTGTTCTTATGTTTAATCTTAAGTTATTGTTTTCTTTTGTATACGTTTTTAACTTTTTTTTCGTTTATTAATCTTGAACTACTGCACTATTAGATATTTGGTTCTTATTTCTGCTAATATAAGTTTTGTATTTTTTTCTCTACTGTAACTCAGACTTCAGTTCTCTTCTAGTTTCAAAATGTTCTGTTTTGTATTTTTTCCTATATTTTATATTTACTTTTAATATACATTTTTATCCATTTTTAATTCCTTCTTTATTCATTCATTTTAAACATCCTTCGTTAATATCCGGTTTATTTCTTTGTACAATAATTTTTGTTTCTTATTCTCTAAATTTCTTTTTTCTTTCACGCCATTTCAAAGTTCTTCTTATTTTAGTTATTTTTCATATTTGAAGTGGAAGCATTTAAATTTGTCATTATTATATTATAATTCCGCTATTTTTCTTCTAACACATCTAAAAACAACACAGATTCTCAAATCGGTAACACAAGAAATGGAATACATCAAAAAAGACGTTGTTTTGGACCGAAAATATTTATTACAAATGAATACACACATTATAGTGCCCGTTACTTTTTAAATTTTTATAATTCTGAACTGTTGGCTGCCAGTTGGCCGCGAATCAAAAATCTACTATCTTCAAACTGCAAGAAGGACATTGAGTTGTATCTGGAAGGAAGTTTTGGAGTGTTAAATATCTTATAGTAATTTTACTTTGTCTTTTCTTTTGTATGTAAAATTTTCGAATTTATCAATGTTTCACTTTTTAATTTTTTACAAGTCTCCTTAATTCTATGTTTTCCCCCCTTCCTTGAATAATTTTCAATATCTTCATTTTTACTCTTCAATTTTGAATTCTGTAATTTCATATTGTTGACTTTTTTGTGTATTCTAAGTATTTTTATGAAAATATTTCATTTATGTAAGTAATGTAACATTTTTAGACTACTTTTTTAGCATGAACCTCTCGATGGTGCAACAAGAAAAAAAAATTTAAGGTCCAACCTTACCTCATAATGAGAGAATCACCTTTTGGGAACCATCAACTGAGTTTTAATTAACTTATCTGTGTTATCGAACATGCAGATGTAACTAAGTATTAACTAAAGTAAATTATGACATGATTTCGGTACCATAAAAAAGGGAATTAGCACAACTTCACATAATGGTTGATAAAATTCTTTGCTGCATTTATTTGCAGTTCTTTCAACTCAAACAATTATCGTCATCACAGAACCAAAACTTCTCATGAGACTGATGTATTCAAAAAAGGTTCCAGTTCAGCAATTTTTGTCTTCGCCTTCATTTCCACTATCTTTCTTTACAATGCGGAACGAAGTCAACTCCAGTTTCACCTCGGAGGTGGGCTGTATGTTTCACTTCCGAACAAGACTGAATTATACAATTTTTCAGGAAAGAATCCTCCATATGGGTTTACGTACTTTTACACAAATGCAGACCTCAAGATCATCATGGTAGAAACTTCCGAAGACTCTACTAAAGTCACGGTTAAAGTCGAGGCTGTTAAGTCACATCACAATAACTTCAACATCTGACAAAGTGGCACTTTCCTGATTCTTTGTGGGGTGACTTCTTTGGTTATTGTCTTTTTGGTGGTGGGGACATCTTATGATTTCTATCTGAAACGTGTTGAACAGAAGAAGCTGAGTCAGTCGGAAGTTGTCAAACCAAAAACTCTCAAGTCTATTTTAGGTACAAAAAACTAAATCTTATTTAAAATTCGTTAATTGTTGCTTTTTTCAGGACTTATATTTGACGAAACCATTCTAGTCTTCTCCCTACCCATAAACATCAAAACAATCTGCAATCAATATGACTTGGATTATTTTGGAGCATACCTGTATAACAACCTTCAAATATTCCGATAACATGGAATACAGAAAAGTGGCTGAAAAAGAAATATTATTCCAAACTATATCAAACGGAGCTTTCAGCGTGGACACGTTCTCTTTCACCAGTGGCTTTCTGGTTTCATTTTTGTACTTTAGAGCCAACGCCAAACTCATCATTAAAGCTCAAGACGGTAAAAAAATCACCTTCTTCAATCAAAATTTGTTAACATATTGATTCTAGTGCATGCTATGGAGTTGGGAAATTGTGAAACGTGATTGATAAGGGTATAATTTTAATTTTAGTTCCTTTGTCTTTTTCCCTCTTCGGCTGCAGATACTTGCCACTTTTTCTCATTCTCATTTTTGACATGCGTACTAATTAAAATGTATAAATATTAAACAAAACAATATGATTCAGGTTATTTTTGAAAGGTCACTAAGCC
>QDEB01043317.1:0-18879 GCA_004193795.1 Asbolus verrucosus | reverse complement strand
AAAATACACTTTAGAAAAAAGGATGACCACTGGATGAGATTGATTTTTAAATCAAACGAGGTATTGGTCAAAATTTATCGCTGCGCCAATCTCGCAGCAAGGTTCAACGTACCGACTCCATTTCGACTTTCACGAACTTTATTTTTTATTTCTATGCATTAAATTTCATTTATAAATAAATGAATATACAAAATATTTTTTGAAAAAATTATTGTTTACTATGATCAGAAATGAACGTAAGAGACGAGGTTGGAAACATAAAAATTAGAAGTGTTAAAAAAAAGAAAATATACAGAATAGAGAAGAAACAACGAAAGACGAGAGGAATTATGCATAAGTAAATAAATTTAATAATGAATTTCGAAAATCAATGATGATGATATTCTAAGACAGAAAAAATGGAAGTGAATTTCGAACACATTCTTAAGAAAAAACAAG
The DNA here is from genome assembly GCA_004193795.1 of Asbolus verrucosus. Taxonomy (NCBI): domain Eukaryota; kingdom Metazoa; phylum Arthropoda; class Insecta; order Coleoptera; family Tenebrionidae; genus Asbolus; species Asbolus verrucosus. The sequence goes on along the minus strand of QDEB01043317.1, from coordinate 18,441 downwards.
GGCAAAGATTAAAATTATAAATATTGAAAATTGTAAGAGTATATTTAAAAGAAGAAGCAGACAGAATGTAAAGATAGAAATGGAAAAAGAAACACACTCCATTGAGACTTTCTAAAGAAGGTGCAGAAGTACATAAATTTAATAATAAACTTTCTGAAATTAATAACGATACACCAAAATACAAGAAATGGAAATTAATTTGGAATATACAAACAATAAAGTTTTCTCCTTCCCGAAGACAAAGTGGAAAAAAAAGAAACTTTGAAGAATGGAAGACAAATAGAAAACTCGAAAGACCAAAATATTAATGACCTAACACAAATGATAAGGAAAAAGGATATAAAATATAAAACCAAAGAACAAATTTGACATTAAAATTATTTTGAAAAATGCAAAAAAGAATATAAATGAAGTGCGAGAAAGGAAAACAATGAGAAGAACTATTCAAATCATAAAAGGGAAAGACGAAATTTAACTTACGACTTTTTGACTTACTCTAATTACAATTTCACATGAATTTCGACAAAATTAAAATAAAACATGGATGTAGAAGAAATATAAAAAATATTAGACAAAATTAAAAAAAAAAAGAATTTGAGACTGCAGTTTGAAACGACGATGATCAAACTTTATCATTGCGCTAATCTCGCAGCTTCTCAACATATCGACTCCAGTTCTACTCTTACAAAATATATTTTTCCATAGTTTCTATGCATTTTATTTCAAATTCTGACTTAAAGAACATTGTAATGGAAAAATTATTTAAAGAAACGACGTTCTTCAATTGATGTTCACTAATTAATTTTAATGATTTATTAATTGATTAACCATTAAATGTCATCAAATAAGCTGAACTATACACACACACACACACACCTTAATAAAATCATGTCGTGCAAATAAATGTAATAAAAATAGAAATAATTGTGGTAATATTAATGTAATTTGTTTATAATTGACAATATTCATTTCAAAAGGGAAAGGAAATAATTTCTCGAGCTGTTAGAAAATTGGCAGTTTTGCGTCGTTAATTGCAAATAGAGGAGGGTGGGCTCAGTTGGTTTTCTGAGTAGATTAAATAAGTTATGAGTTTCACATATGCGGTTGTAATGATGGCGGCCTATTCGCTGGTCTAATAGATGCTGTCATTGCACACTTTCTGTTTGAGGATAATGTTAGTACCTGTTTTCCATATACCAAATGTTACGGAGAAACGATTTTCTCTGAAATTCGAAAATTGGGACATTTTATCTGACCTTGACCTTGGTCTCAAAGTGTCTTGTGCTAAGTTTGTTGATTCAAATGTTGCGTGCATAAACTGGAGACTACGTAATGAAATTTAATTATTGTAATTATTGTCTCAACCGCTGTCTTCGTTTGGTTGTACCAACAGTTTGTTGTTTAAATCAGAAAGGAATATTGTATACATTACGTCAACGAAAATGTTACTTGAAAGATAAAATAAATACAAAACAATAATTAAAAATCATTGTTTCTTTTAATTCTTTATTTTCTTTATTTATTATTATTTAATTATTTATTTAGTTGTGCCTTTTAAAATATACTTGAAGGGATTTTTCAAGGTTTTGCTTCCTTTTTGTTTTCTTTTTTCCCACTTCTTTTTAGATCTTCGCAAATCTTTGTCTTTTATTAAATTTCTAGGACGAAACTTTTTAATTTTTTGCAGTTATTTTTTGTGTCTATTTGCACTTCCCACCCATCTATTCTTTAATTTTATGTGTGGGGAAAACATCTTGGCGTTATTTCAACGTTCCTTATTTTTATACATTTTTCTTCATTCACCCTTTGTATTTTTTTCCGTTTTTTAAATCTTTTTCAAATTATGTTATCCAATTTTTAATTCTCTTTGTTTGCTTCCTAATTTTTTTAAATCTGATTCTTCGATGCATGCTCCAAAAGTTCCATAATCATTTTTTTATTACGACATATTGCCAGAATTCTTTTATTTTATGTTTTAATTTGTTCCCAGTTCATCTACTGGTCTTTATTTATCTTTTTGCTTTCAATTTTTCTGTTTTGTAAAGCAAATATTTTTATATCCTCATTTTTTTATTAAGAAAAGGAACAAAGACGGGAAAAAAAAGAAAAGAAGATTACATACTAAGCAAATTTCAAAGAAATTTTGCAAATAAAAACAGCTTACGGAATAGAAAAGACAAAACAGACATCTTTTTTTCCCTTTTTTTTTTGGCCATTTTTACAAAATTTGATTGTAACTTGCTTGTTGCTAGTTTCTAAACATTTTCTTTTTTTTTCTTTGACTTCGTTCTTTCACATTTAAATTCTATTTCGAGGGGAATGTTACGGAAAATAATTGAAAAACAAAAATAAGTTTTTTTTTTGCATTGCACTTTTATAATTATAATCTTTTTCGATTTTCTTAGTTCTTTTCTTCTTTCTATTTTCATTCTTCCGCAATATTTCTGTTCCATAAATTGTTCCTCCCTCTCCTATTTTATATTTCTTCTTATACGTTGGTTATATGGTTTTCTATAATTTCCTCACTTATTGTCATTGTACATTCTTCTTTCGACGTTCTAGCTACCTACTTTTTAATTTTATTTATAACGGAAAATGACCACATTTTATTCTTGCTTCTTTCTCAATTTTTTTTTATTTCTATATATATTTCTTTATTTTTCATTTCTACCATACTGATTTGTATGAGTTCTTGCTTTCTTCATTAATATTTTACTCTTTCAAGTTTCTAATTTGTCCGCGATTCTTTTTCTATTATTTTCTTTCCTTTTACATCTGTAAAATATAGGTTAAATATTACAAGAAAGATTTTTTCTTTTTTGTCTCTATTGTTTTTCCTAGAACTGCTTCGTATTTTATTCTCATCTTTTCAATTTCTTTTATCCTTTTTTAAATCCTCTTTGATTGTTTTCTATTTTCTCTATTTGTTTTTATTCTTATCTCCAATCTCATATATTCAAAATTTTTTTCTCTCTCGTTTTTGTAAAATTTCCATTTCATACCTCCCCCCCCCCCCCCCCAGCCGTGGATTCAATTTATGCGACTATTTCTACACTTCTTCTTTCTTTTCCTGTTCTATGAACTACTACTATTTTGACTTGCACGTGATTTGTTTCTTGATGAATTCAAAATTTTTGTTTTCTTCTTCCAGTTTTTTTTGCATTCGTCTTCCCTGTGAGCATTTTTCTTCCAGCTGCAAACATCCAAAAATAATTAAATTGACAGAAAGAAAGTTAACAAACCGACAGATGAAGTTTGAAGAACGGTAGAACAAGAATAATTGACTCTCCAGTTGCAAATATATTTATTAAAGCATACAGGGTGTCCCAAAGAAGATTTTGAAGTTTGGAAAATTAAAATGGTTTTCCAAGCCAACAAACCATGGCGGACACAGTTTTTTTAAGCGCACACTTATGACGTCAGTCCGTATTTTTTACAATAAAAATTTAAGTCAAAAACTTTGATTTTTTTTGTTCTACAGTTTTTTTACATAATTTTTTTTTCCATGTCTATAACTGGATAGATAGCGAATTTCTATGCAGAAGTATTGAAGTTGGTTATAGATTGAGAAAGCCTGGAGGCAAAACTAATTCAATTGTATGAAGTATTTAAAAAGCATTTGGTATTTGACGTGCTCAAAGACACTAATTTAATAATTACTGTTATTGCTGGGGTGGTTTTTTTAAATTTGCACCGCGCTTTAATTGCTTTAATTTTCTAACAGAAAAAATGGAAAATTACACGCAATTAGTAGCACTAACATTACATAATTTCTAATTCTTATTTCGATTTCACGTAAGCACTCCACTGCCGACAGAAGTGGTTACAAAAAGTGGAAGTGGATTTTTTTGCAAACTCATTTGCGCACGAAACCCAAACATAGAAACGCAAAAATTTCCTTTGTTCTCGACTGTTGCATCAATTTTCAACAATAATTAAAGAAAGCACCGCCACTTCTTCACCTCCGTTACGTCTTCGCGAATCAGTCTAACTTTCCACAGGTGATATCCCTACCACCAACAACTTTCGGTTTCGACTCGACTTGAAATCAACCTCTCTCCGATCGTGTCTCAGATGCGAAATGTTGGCCGAACGAAGTGGCGTGCGAAATTTTTTCTCCACGTAGGTTAGTTATCGATTGTGTTCCCTTGTGTTCAGTGTGAGCCAGGATGGCCCCCCAGCTCAGGCATCCCTTCATTGACGGACTTAAACAGATCCCGGAGAACAAGAAGAAGGAACTGATCAAGATAAGAACCTGGTGAGTGTCGACAAAAACACATAAAAAAAAAAACAAATCGAAAAACGTCGAACACGGATACTCGGCGATATTCACCAGGTGTGTTAATTGTGCGATTTACGCCACAATTCATAAAACCACTTCCGGTTTAACTGCAAACGCCATCGAACTGGCGTTCCAAGCAAAATTCAGCCGCAGTTTTGATTTTTTTAATTCTGAATTTTACACTCTGATTTTGTTGTTTGAAATACATTTTTCTATATTGTGTTTGTTATTATTATTATTATATTCATTATTAATTAAAAAGCCTAATTTTAATAATTACTGGTCGACTTTTACATTTGAAACACCCAAATCTAATTAAATTTCATAATTAGGTGATCTTATAAATTATGCATTTTAAGAGTTTTGTAAATATTATTTCCAAACATTCTTTTGTACTTGTTTGTTCCCTACTATCACATTTCCATTTTGAAAGTCATTGGTCCATTCGCCTTCTAATGTTTTTCAGATTTATTTTGCTTTCCATCCTCAACTGAAACGAGAACTTCGCAATAAAAAAAGATTATAATGTGAGCTCGTAAAAAACCTGTTTGAACTTGAAAGTTTAGCTTTTGAATTTCTCAAGTGTTCTAACAAGACGGTGAATGTCAAAAGAAAACAAATTCGGGTTTAACTTCTTCAAAATAAAATTTAAAAATAATAATATCACAAAACTGAATGAATAACGAGTGCAAAAGAAGCAGGAAACAGTAAGAACAAAATAAAAAGGCGAAAACACAAAATCAAAAAAATCAAATCTCCAATTTGCGAATAAAATTTTAAAATAATAATTTTCCTGTAATAAAATATTTAAAATTATACAAGTAAAATATAGCAACAAAAGAAAAAAATATAAAAGTAAATGACGTCAACAAAATTAACCCAAAAATGCATAAAAAGTACAGCAAAATGGTAGACATTGTAAAAAAAAACAGAATGTCATAATCAAATTAATACCAAAAATATTAATTTAGACAGCTGAATTCAAATTTTCAAAGCAACTGTTTAAAATATTTCAAAAAGTATTTTAAATAATAAATATCAGCATATAGCCGATGTCACTCTATTAAAATTTGAAGTCAACTCATACGTTAATTAAAAAAAAAAACAAAATAAATCTATAAAAATCCAACATTCCAAATTAAGATGCTTGGTGGCGATGCAGAGTAAATGGAAAATGGCAATGAGTCAAGTGATATGTGTTGATAGAAGTTGTGTACATTTTTGTTGCTACTAGACTCGTGTATCTATGTTATTTTTTAATCTGTAATCTGTGAATCACCCACAAATTTGTCAAATAAACCATTATGTGGTGTTGCCAGTTTGCATTTACTCTTCAGTTTAGAATAAAATAAATATTTGTAAAAGATTACCAAATTTTCAACGCATTTTCAGTTTTGAATTCGATTTTGAACTTTGAACGAGCGAAAACTGGTCAAAATTCATCATGTTCTGTGTGAGAAACAAAAATTGACGTTTTTTCACCTCACACTGTATCGTTTGATACGATTGCATATCCTGTATATCCCAAGAACTTTCAAATAAAAGCTCTTAGAACCATTTTAGTTTTTCAAATTTCAAAATCTTAATTTTAAAACAAGTTATGGGACATCAATATACAGATAATCGAGATACAAAAACCGTTTTTAAAAAGTAAAATACATTTTGCACAATACAAACAATTATCGAAATAATTCGGTTTTCCCGTCAAAAACATGTTTAGTTTCACAACAATCAAAACTCTCTCTATCTCTCTCTCTTCAACAGTTCTCAAGATTTTAACTTATTACGTATATACATCAATATCTATTCAAGGAGAGCCTTGTTGGAAGTATTTCATCAACCTCGACCGACCCCAACGAATTTTGGAATTCATTACGATTAACTGTCAATTAACTGCAATTTTTGACATACAGTCGGCATAGAACTGGGTAAAGAGAGCGAACAGACAACCATTACAAGCATGTAAATTACTGATATGAAGAAAATTGATTGTTACTTGAACCTACTTTTTGTCTTTATGTTAACAAAAAAAAAATAATAAAAAATCGCCTCAATTTGCACAACCGTTATTGCGACTGTTCCGAATTAACATCCAAAAAATGGACTATGAGGACGAAACCACTCGACCTTGACCACAATTGCACATTTCCACGTCAATTTGGCGTCTTTAAAAAATGATAAAGACGAACTAGATCGGCTGTTGCTGTGATGTAACGATGATTTTTATAAATATTTATTTCATTAGAAAATCGGGAAGAAAACCAACATGGCAGCTACCGGCCTTGTCAATATATCCGGAAATTATTGTATCGACAACAAAACAATCTGGAGCAGCTAACTGAAAATATTAATAATTTTGGCTGTAATTTACAAAAATTTTTTATATTATATTTCTTTTTGTGACATATTTCTATCTTGTCTTCAGAAAGGAGAGAGAACACTTCATCAATCGACAATACTGATCACACTTTGCCATTGCGTCAAACTCGCAGCTCACTTAATAAAGTCAGTTTTATGATTCTGCAGATATGACTGGATAGCAGTTATTCTCCTTATTTCTTCTTTTACTTTTTTTAATTATTCTCTTATTTGATAATTTTCTTTCCTAATTTCGTTTAAATCCTGCTTTAGCTGTGTTTTTCCTTCACTTACTCTTTTAAATATTATATGATTTTTTTACATTAATCGCGTTTGTCGAATTCTTTTTCTTCTTTTGTTTTATCCATTTCGTCATCGTTGACTTTTTGTTCACTTACTGTCGAACTTGAATTGGTCTCAGTATAATCTTTACTTCTAAAATATGTAAACCTCTATTTGCTCTTTTTTCTGCTTTTAAATCTTCCCATATTTCAAAGCAAACTATTAACTCTAGTTTTTAGTTTGAAAAACTTTTTTGATTTCTTATTTATTGTGCTGTATCATCTTTTATTTTCATTCCTATACTTAATTTTTCTTTTTTATGTTTATCCATTAATTTTTCCTAAATTCTTTCCGTCTAAAATTATCTGTATCTTCTTTTCATTCTCTTTTTATAAAAAAAAACTTCCTCTCCTTCCTTAGAAATCATTTTTTATTACTTTTAAATTTTATTTTTGTATTTTTTTAATGGTTTCTTACATATTTCTTTCTCTTTGTTTCTTGGTCTGCTGTTATTCATTATTGCTTTAATTCCCATTTTATAAGCACTTTTTTTTTGTTTTTTGACTTGTGCCTTATCCTAGAAAATTTGTAGTTTCTCTTTGTTATTTTTTTCCATTAAGTCTCTCATTTATCGATTTTCTTTGCCAATTTTTTCTATCTCTCTTTATTTGTATCTTTTCTTTTCTTCTGTTTTATATTCCCTCCTTTTCCGCTATCTTTTGTATTAATGACTACTAGCCGAACTTCCATCTCTGTCGCTTTTTTTACAACTTTTGTTTTATCCATTTCGTCGATGAAGTTTGATGAGTTACAGCATTTTTTTTTTACTTGAAAAAAGATGGCTTATTTCTCTTTTGGGACGCAGTCATTTATGATTTTTTTTTCATATGCGTATTATTCTTATTTATTCTTTTCTTGTGATTTATTTACGATACTTACTGACTTTCTTCCTCTTATTCTATTTTTTTTGGTTACTCTTTCTCATTTTTTTGTTTGTTTCTACTGCTCATTCTAAGGGTCTACATCAGTATGTTGCTCAGTTACGGTATATCTGTCGCATAATTGTGTTCTTCGAATTGTTCCTTTATTCTATTTTTTCTCTTTGCTTTTACTTTCTTTTTTTTGTTTCTAATGCTCATTTCAAGGCTCTATGTCAATATTTGCTTAGTTACTGTATATCTGCCGCATTCTTTTTTAATAATCTGTATTGCCTTATCTCTTTCTGTTTTTACATTTTACTACTACTCATTGGTGAAACGCATAATTGTGTTCTAAATGCTCTTTGATCTATTTTCAATTATTCTTTCACATTTTTCACTTTCTTATTTTATTCATTTTCCTCTTTTATTTATGCACTTTTTATTTATTTGTTGGGTTTTTNNNNTTGGAAGCTTCTTGATTAATCAACGAGACTGGCACAATGATGAAGTTTGATCGACGTTGTTATCACTCCTTTCAAAATGGCAATTACCCTCTCGTGAAACTAGTTTCGACCACTGCTCATTGCGCTTCTTTGACACAATCCCATAACTTAATTATAAAATTGATAATGCGTAATAGAGTTAAATGCTCTCGTTATGTACAAATCAACCTTGCTGCAGCAATAAATGAATTATTTTTTAAACTGTAGTAAAAGTTGCTGTAAAAGTAAATATCGTGATTAATCAAGAAACTCTCCGGGCTATGTCTGCCTCCATATCAAGACGTCTCGCAACAGCTGACATACATTATGCATTGTGTTTGATTGAGCATTTAGAAAACTTCAAACAATTCAAACAATTTCATTCTGTTGCGAAATCTTCTTTACATATTGGTGATTCTGTCTTCTGAAAGCGTGTCTGTTTTTTTTCTATTTTACTACAAATCAATGTTGTTAGTGAAATGGAAAAAAAACACGAAAATGACAAAAAAGAAATCCTTGAAACAGTATCGACGACATGACTGAAGTTCAATTTTTAACCAGATGGGGTTACAGCACACACTTCTTCGTTTACTGAAGAGGTAATAAAATTTTTGTATTTACACTGCTCTCCCTTTTCGATCTGTCAATGTTTGTTTTCAGTTAATCGCTTTTCTCACACCGACGTCACATCTTCGTTGTCTTCTCTTTTCCCTATTTTTGTTATATCTCGAGCATTACCACCTCGTCGTCTGACATTGTTTTTGATTTCATTTGGTTTTCCTTGTTTCATCTTTGTTGTCTTCGATTTTCTTCATCGGTTGTTTTTATCATGTTCCGTCTTCCTGGGAAATCGATTTTTTTTTAATCTTTCCTCTTTCGATATCTCTTTTCTCGCTTCACTGTTTACTTAAGTTCTGTTCAGGGTCATGTCCGCTTTAAGCTTGTTTGTTATTTTTTGGGCTTTATTTTTATATTTGCAACGTTATTGCAATTTTTATTCAAACTTTATGTTTCAGTCCCCTCCGTGTGCATTTCATATCTCTTCTAAAACTGCTCTCTTACATCGGTGTAATTTTTACTTGTTTAACTTTTTATCTTTGTTTTATTCTGCTATTTTTTAACATTTATTTCAAATTTATTAAACCCTCTTGGTTTCTTTTTTTTTATCCAGCGTCTTTCTCTTCGTACTTTCTTCTAATGCTCATTCTAAAGTTTAGTTACGGTTATATCTGTCTTATTCTTTTTTAAGTAACCCATATAGCCCGGTCATTTTCTATTTTTACCATCTGAACTGAATTGAATTGAATTTTCTCCATTACCCATTTTTATATTTCCTGCATTACCACTTTTTTTTGGATAATTCTTAATTACATTGTTTTCACTTTGTTTGTGTATTTTCTTTACCTGCCTTCTATCATATCCGTTATATTTTTAATGTTCTTCCTCTTATATTCATTTTGTATGTAATCAATTCTTCAAAAATGTCTCCCGCTTTGTTACCTTCATCGTTCTTTTGTTTTAATCATGATGCTCTTGTCAATCGCTCTATGTTTCGTAATTTCTTCTCAAGTAAGTCCTCTTCTTATATTATTCAAGACGTATTTTACATTTACAACTTCGTACTCCATTCTTTGTTTCTTAATTGGTTGTGTTGATTAATTTTGTTATTCGTGTTTTTCTCTCACTTTAAAATACTTCTTATTTTATATCAGAGATGCATGCTTAATTTACGACAAATTTTTTACTTTTTACGAAATATAGCTAAGGAAATTAGAGAACGAATTTAATGCTTCGGTCATTAAATGATTTTTTTTAATTAAATTTGAACACGAACTGATTAGAGATTTTTTTATGACCTCGTTCGCTCCATTTCACCTGTAATTTTCCTCTAATCACAGCGATTAGGAATTCAATCAAGTCCAGCTAATCGAATCAAAACCTTGTCATAAATCCGAATGATTTGTCCCACACAAACATGCATCGTTTTCACATCGGAGCCGCGTAAGGGGTCCGTTGTGTGGTAAGATAAGTGATTTTCACTGAAATTTATTTCATAATTCGATTCGGTTGTGGTGCCGTGGCGTTACATCACTAGTGAAGTTGTAATCATAGTGGAAAAACCGGTAGACATTTATAAATGAAGGAATTTTATGAAAACTTACTTCAAGATCAAAATTTTGCTTTTTTGCGATCAACGTCGAGCGACAACTGTTGAAGACGATAATGAGCACAAATTCTTCCGTTTTTTCATCAATTTACGTCAGCCACAACTGCAGATTCTGTCATGAACTCATCATAATTTGTCTTTTCGTTTCATTGTTTCCCAGAATTCATTAACAAATCAAACTGATTTGACAGCTGCAGTGACGTGACAAAGACGCGTTGAGGAAGATAAAGCTGTGGCTGACCTTAGCTCGACTCCAACATCTGCAAAGGCTTTTCCGGAAGGCAGCAACTGACCTTAATCGCCCCACCGATGTTTTCCTGAAAAAAATGACGAAAGCGATTAGTGCGATCGTTCGCCAGTTATTATAACCGTTAATGACTTTACTTACCTTGGACTTTGTAAAAGAACCTCTTTGTGCAAATTATCAACTCTTTTAACCTTGTATTCACTGATTCTGTGTAATATTTACCGAAAATTTTAAGACCGCAACGCGAGTTTGAATTAAATGTCAGAAATGTCATTGTAGCGCCAACCTCGCAACTTCGAATGTCACTAAATTTGTAGCTTTATTTTCTCTTACAGGATGAACACTCAGCCACATTTACCGCACATTTCCGACGATTTTATTTATTTATTCTTGCATGCGAACTATTACAGCATCGAGAAGACGAAAACATGCATCGAAAATTATTTTACAAGCCGAGCAAGTGCGCCTGCGATCTTCGCCGATAGGGACCCACATTCGCCTCGAATGCAAACCATACTGCATCTTGGGTAAGTTATTTTGTGTTAATTTGGGGCGAAATCCTTGTTCGCTTGCATATTTATTTATTTATTCAAAAAATTTACGAATTTTTGAAAATGTACGCAACTTTATATACACATGTGTATATACGATTGCATACATATGGGTGTAATGAAAAAGCAATTAAAAACAGCACATATTTTTTTTGCCAAAAGACTCATAAAAATTATTCACAGTCGCATATCACATCATCTTGCTTTTTTTCACTTCGCTTCTTCGTACATTTATCTTGAACTTGTTCTTCCCCTGTTTCTGCTTCAGCTTCCTTCTCTTTTCCGCTTGGATGCTCCGTTTTTTCTTTCTTTTCTTTCTTGGAGGCATCTGTTTCCTTCGCTTTTTCTTTGGGACATCCGCAGACTACCTCATCTTTGCTTTGCTTTTTGCATGGGTTTGGTATCTTCGGACACTTTCCCTTGATGCTGCTGTTGCTGGATTTTTTTTCCGCGTCGCATTTCTTCGATTCTTCCTTTTCCTTCGCTGCGTGCTTCTTCGGACCGGCGCTCTTGCTTTTCCTTCTTGCTCTCTTACGTTTTGGTTTGGTTTTTTTAGCTTTGGTTTGACATTTGGGCATCTTCGGTTTTTTCTTCTTGCTTTTGTCTGCAGACTTGCCTTTCACGTCACCGCAACCTTCGTGTCGAATGCCCGGTTTGATTTTTTCGTGTTGAGAAGGGACGAAGACTTTGATGTCGTCTTTGTCGCACTTTTCGATTTCTTCGTTGTATTCGACGAGTTTCTGGTAAACTTTTTTGTCTTTGGAGCAGGGTTGTTTATCTCTTGGTGGTACTCCTTTACCTTTTTGAGGCGTGTCAGCCTTACGTTTCTTTTTGCAGAGTGCTATGCATTGCATGATGGGACTTTGGTCTGGAGGTCCTGGATATTTAGGTGTGTCTTCTGGTTGTCTCCTTTTTTTCTTCCCTGAATTGATTATATCTCTGCATATTTTTGCCAGCTGCAGATTAGATTCTTTCGTTTCCATTTCTATATTCTGCGCCTTTCTTCCGGGATCGTCTGAACAAGCTATCTTAGAATCTGATTTCTTCTTTTCTGATTTTTTCTTCTTTTCANNTAGATTTCTTCTTTTCGATTTTCGAACAAATCTCGTCGTTCGCTTTTTTCTTTTCACGTTCTTGACAAATCTCTTCCTTGGATTTCTCCTTTTCGTGCTCTCGACAAATGTCATCTTTCGATTTCTTCTTTTCGTGTTCTTGGCAAATTTCAGCTTTCGACTTCTTTTTCTCCACTTTAGCGCTGACCTGAGATTTGGACTTTTTCACTTTGGGTTTAGAACATATGTCAGCTTTCGACTTCTTCTTTTCCGCTTTGACGCTAGCCTGAGATTTGGATTTCTTAATTTTGTGTTTAGAGCAAATGTCAGCTTCCGATTTCTTCTTTTCCGCTTTGGCGTTAGCCTGAGATTTCGATTTCTTAACTTTGTGTTTAGAGCAAATGTCAGTTTCCGATTTCTTCTTTTCTGTTTTGAGGCTTGCCTGAGATTTGGACTTCTTAACTTTGGGTTTGGAGCAAATCTTAGCTTCCGATTTCTTCTTTTGCGCTTTGGAACCAGCCTGAGATTTGGATTTCTTCACTTCGGGTTTGGGACAAGTCGCAGCTTCCAGTTGCTTCTCATCCGGTTCAGCACAAATTTCAGCTTTTGATTTCTTCTTTTCAGCTTTTTGACAAATCTCAGTTGTCGACTTCTTTTTAGATTGAGATTGAGATTTCTCCTTTGTTGGTTCTTTACAGTCATGCTTTTTTGCTTTCTTCGGCGCTCTGTCGGGATCATCTGTACAAATTATTTTACGTTCCGGTTTCTTCATACTTGTTTTCGATTTTTTTAAACTCACTCCAGTTTTTGATCTCTTCATACCGGGTTTACATTCTTCAGATTTTGGTTGTTTCTTTTCTGATTTACAATCATCTGAACAGATGACTTTATATTCTGATTTCTTTTTGTCTGATTCGCCTGTTGGTAATTCGAGACAACCATCTTTTCCTCTTTGAAGTTCAATGCATTCTTTTCCTTCTTTATGTTTGTCTGATTTGGATGGTGACAGTTCTTCGCAGTCGTCTTCGTCTGATTTGCGTTCTTTTTCTTTTTTAGATGATTTCGACTTGATTTCTTCATACTTACAGGGTGGAGTTGGTCTCGAACTTTTGCCAAAACTCTTTTTAGATTCTTTGTATCTATCATTGTCCTTGGCTTCTTTCATATCAGATTCAGATTTTTTAGCCTTCTTCTTTTCTTGCTTTTTGCTAGGTTTTTCGCAATGTTTTGGATTCAGTTCGATCTTGCAATCAGCACTTTTGCTTTTTTTCACATCTTTTCCATCTTTAGCATGAGTTAGGTCTGAAGTAGACTTACTTTTGGTAGGTTTCTTGTCTTTGGAGAAAATACCATCACAGACGCTTTTAATGAAGTTCTTACCTCCACCAATCATATCTTTTTCTTGTTCTTTCGATTTGGGTAATTTTGTATCCAGTTTTGGGGGCTGCGAACAGTCGTCTTTCTTAACACTGTCTTTGGACTTACTCTTTTTACATTCGGCAAGCTCTTTGGTCAACTGGTCGATTATTTCGGCACTCTTCTTGTCCATATTTGTGGATAATTTCTTATCGTAGATGGTGCACATCAGTTTCGTGCTAGAACCATGTCTGTCTTCCATTTTTTTAGTATCACTCAGGGACTTTTTACTGGAACAAGGTTTACAAGATTTATCGTCTTCTTTCTTCTTGGATTTGCTACTTTCCTGTTTTGTTTTCTTGTTGGCCTTTTTTTTATCGCCACGTTTCCTAGCCTCCATGCATTGTTGGTAAGGACTTTTCTTTTTGTTTTCGCGTTCGCGTTTCTTAGCCTCCATACATTCTTGGTAAGGACTTTTCTTTTTCTTTTCACGCTCGCGTTTCTTCGCCTCCATGCATTCCTGGTAAGGACTTTTCTTTTTACTTTCGCGTTCACGTTTCTTAGCCTCCATGCATTCTTCGTAAGGACTTTTCTTTTTTTTCTCTGTTTCATCATCGACACAATCCTCGTTGCCAGATTTAGTGCTCACATTCTTCTTCGAGTGGGCGCTTTTGCATTGCTCCATGCAAAGCTTGAGGGGGATTTGATCGGACGGCGCCTGCTCTTCTTCGGGCTCGCATTCATCTTCTATCTTGACCGGTTTGGTATCTTCTTTATTCTTCTTGCCTCCTGGACACGAAAAATCGAATTTAACACACTTCTTGCTCATCCAAGTGCCAGTTAAATTTTTCACGACTTTTTCGTCGCTCTTATGATGTTTCTCTTTCTTGCTGTGCTTGGAGGAGACGTGTTTCTTGTCTGATTTTGGAGTGTGCGACTTCTTTTCCCCCGATTTGGTTTCTTGAGGTTCGCGCTTGTCCAAATTTGAGGCTTCTTCCGTTGCTTGTTTGCTATCATCACAACTCTCTGCATTTTCTCCAGCAACATCAGCTTTACTCTTCGATTTCGGAAGTCGGTCGCAATCTATTTGGCATTGGATTTCGCCTTTTTCAACAACACAAGTTACACCCTCTGGAGAAGGTTTTTTCGGGTCCTTCTTCGTGGATTTCTTGCTGTAGCATCTGTAAGAACCTAGACCGCATCTTCTCAGAACTGATTTTGTGTCCTCGGTGAGATCGCCAAAAAAGATGTTTCTGGCGTGAGTTTTGCCGACGAATGCGATGGGGAATTTGGTTTGGGTTGCCGAAGGTTTGTGGGGTTTGATGGTGATTGAAGAGAAAAGTGAAGTTGTTTTATCGAAGATAGGTCTTGATGAAATCTGGGGAGAGGCTCGTAGAAGGAAGAAGAAAGTTAGCAAACCTCATACTTACTACTGCACGGAAAAATGATGCCGGGAGATTTTTCAAAAACAGACTCATACTTGAATTTCGGTTACATAACAAGGACTCGAGAAAAAATTGGAAATGAAACGTCTAATTTTTGATTTTTTTGACAAATGCTATAATTTTTCGGTTGTCATGATTATGCGATTTTGTTGCAGAAATCTGATGAGATTGCCCAAAACCACACCTGAGGGATACAGAGTGCTGTTATATAGCATCAGAGACCCCGACCCCACCAAAATGATCTTCAGCGATGCTGTCAAAGGGTTCTGCATGTACAATGATTGCGTCCTCTCCGAAGATGGCCTAGTTGAAGGGTAAAAACAAAACAAAAAATTGAGATTAGGTAACAGGTAGCGCATAGCCAACTAAACTTGTTATTAAACCAAAATTAAATCATATTTTAATTAAAAGATTAATAACTGTATCTACCACTTACCTTCACTTTAATTCCATGTAATCAATTTTAATTATTATCCTTTCTAGTTATATCGTCGTGTTCGACATGAAAGGGGCGACCATCGGGCACCTCGCCAGAGTCAGTTTGCCAGCTCTGAAAGCCTTCATGTTCTACATACAGGTCCGTATTCAAATATTTTTTTCGTTCAAAGTTTCGATTTGCTCCTTCAGGAGGCCCATCCGGCCCGTTTGAAAGAGATCCACGTGTTAAACACAGCCTCCTGGATCCACCACATCATGAGGATCATCGTCCCACTAGTCAAATCAGAATTGTTAAATATAGTCAAGTTCCATAAAGGTAACATGCCTGAGGGTGTCCCACGTGATATTTTACCGGCAGATTATGGCGGTGAAGGGCCCTCTGTTGAAGAATTAGACAACGACACTAAGAGCATGGTCGATAAATACGCCGAATGGTTGAAGGAGTCGGTTTATTTCAAGGCTGACGAAAGCAAAAGGGTTAGGAAGGCCACTTGGTGGGGGTTGTTTACTGGAAGTAATAGCACCGAAAAGTTGGATGAGAAGACGATTCTGAAAAATCTGCAGATCGATTGAGAAAGGGTGGTTTATTATTGTTGTTACAGTAAAATATGTTTTTTAGGATAATTTTGTATATAATAAGTCAGAATCTTTTTTGGCAACTGTGCATTATTGTGCTGTTAATTCTATCAAACTGGTCAGGGATTTGGATAGTTTTTTAGTTTAAAGAAAGTTTGTGATTGTTATCTTTATACGTAATTAATGTGCAATACAAAAAAATTCAACATTAAAGAAAAAATGTTTTTAAAAGACTTGTCAAAGACATTCAAGCAGTTCTAAGAAAAATCTACTTTCCTTGTTTGCATTCTAGACGTGAACATTATGATTTAATTTGGAATTTCAGAATATTAAAATCCCCACATTTATCACTTGACCTATCACAACTACTTTCATTAACAATGACCACAGACTTCGAGGACACTGACCAAAAAACTTTTTTGAAATTATTCAAATCAGTTCTGGGATGTGTCAATGCAAATATGGTACTCCAACCTTCTGTGTTATCTCGACCTAATTGTAAAGGTCTAGCGACGTACCACAAAATTAGTTGTAGACATTAAAGAACTGTCTTAATTCGTCGTTTAAAAATTCTAAAATTATTTGTTTTAAATTCAAACAAAGAACTACGTCGACACATTTTTCCAGTTGTACCATGAGAAGTATAAGACTTCAAGTCTTCAGAATTTCTCTACTAATCGAGTTTTCAACAATGAAACATATTTCCTGACAATGTGGTCACGGTTCATCCTTTGAATGTACTAGACTAAATCAAAACTGAAAAATTGAACTATTACGATTTTCAAGTAATAAAAAAGATGAGTAGGGAAATGTAAAAAGTGGCTGAATAAAATAATAATGAATAAAGAGAAAAGACAGTAGCAGCTAGTACGGACAAGAATAAGATCAAAAAATCAAATTAAAAGAAAAAAGTTTATTAACACGTTATTAAAAGATATAATTGTAAAGAAATATTTAATAAAATATTTAAACAAAAATATGTATTATAATACACATATTTATTTTTGTTATATTGTTGTTATATTTGTTTCTTCTTATAAGAAGAAATTTAAAAAAAAAACATTATAAAAAAAGAAAAATGTCAAACTATACAAAGTAATATTTTACAAAATCAATAAAATAAGAATATTACATGGAACTGAAAGGAATTTCAATTTCAAAAAATTAAAATTTATAAAATACTTGAGTCGAATCAGAATAATGATTTAACATTAAAGATAATGAAACAATAGGTATAGGGTAAATAATATGAAGGCTAAAATAACACTAATTAATAAAAAAAAAGTGAATCATTTGAAAAATAAACACAAAAATTCAAAATGTAAGATTAGAACGGTCATTAAGTCACAAAACTAAAAATTCTGAATATTTAGACATCAGTCTATATCTGTGTTAAACATTCAACAAAATTGGAGTAGAGAAAATTTTCAAATTCAATATTTTGTAAATATTAGCATCTGGAAAAAAATCACAGTGCGAGATAAGCTTGAAAATACATAGATAATGTCAAGAGTACTCAGTACATTAAGTACTCAGAAGAAAATTTTGAATATAAAATATCAAATATCTTCTTTTTTCTTTGGAACCAATTTTTGCCTTTATCACCTTCATTCAATGAAGAATTTGAAGATGAAATTGTGTATTATTTAAACAATTTTTTTGTGTAAGCTGTAATAAAATCAGTGAGCACATGAATAGTGTATATCTCGTTTCAGTTCTACAAGTGACTTTGGCAGGTTAAATTGTGCTGTTTGTAAGAACTACAAGGACTTGCAACCCGTTCGAGATCTAGAAATACACTGACAAAAAAGCGAAGCACAAATCGTCGTACAAATTTAAAATTTTGGTATAATGTTAGACTTACCTAAGAAGATGCTCAGAGTCCTTTCCATTAACTTCTTGACAATAATGAATACGTTGGACAATATCTTGCAACGAAATTAAAATGAATTAAATTAAATAAATAACAAATCATAATAAAATTAAAATATTAGGACCAATATTCGCAATTGCAATTTTTCTGTGTTCTTCCAATTCTTCGATGTTAAATAGCCTGTTGACATAAACTCAGAGATGTTGAATTTATTACAGTCGTGCGATAACTTAAGATCTATTGAAATAGTAGGCTGCAAAATACTTTCTTCAAAAGATTAATGATCGAAAAACATATTGATCATACCGAGCGATCCAAAAGTCTTTCTATCAAGTGGGTCATGACTTTTAAAACGTACATATTTTATTTTTAATTTTTATTTACGATAACAAGCTTTAATTAAAAATATTTT
>QDEB01043272.1:0-16235 GCA_004193795.1 Asbolus verrucosus | reverse complement strand
AAAGTAATATTATACTAGAGGGATTTCAAAAGTCTCTAACAACACATAATTAAATATATGGGAAAATAATAGGCGATGGAGATAGTAACGTGATAAAAAAATTCATGATGCCAGAACTTACGGTCCAAATTTTTTCATAGAAAAAATTGAATGTCGGAATCATGTTTTGCGTAATTATTGTAATAAATTAAGGGAATTATCTAAAACATCAGGAGAAAATGTACATTTAAGACAATTTATTAAAAATAATATAATGAAATTCAAAAGACCAATTTCCAGCGCAATAAAATATCGGAAACAAGAACCTTTAAAAATAAAATTGAAAATTTAAAAAATGACGTTTTTAATGGGTCTAAACATATATAATAAAGACGGTACATTTGTTTTAGAATTTATAAATGAATGCAGTGATGGCAAAATTGGGAACACAAAAATAAATTCTTCGAAAAATGAACGAATAACAAAAAGAATAAATCCAAACCTTCTAAAAGTGTTTCAAGGTGGAGAATCTAATTATGGTCACGACCTTCAGATCCAGATTTTCCAGATATGAATGGCGAACAGTTTGAAATTGCAAGAAGAACATTTTTAAACGAAATTAATAAAGCTGATATTGTAGCAATAGAAAAAAAACCTTTAGGACAACATACTAATCCGGAATGGTTCAAAGAAAAATTTATAAGATTAACAGCAAGTAATTTTGGAAAGATTTGTAAAATGCGAGTAACAACAGACACTTGTAATACAGTAAAAAGTTTATTATATTCGAAATCTAGTGGACAATCATCAAATTACCCAAAATCAATTCAACATGGTATAATCAATGAAGTTATGGCTATAGAAGCTTTCGAAAATATGTACAATTTGCATGTTATTAGAGTGGTTTGTTTGTTAATCAAGAAAAAAAAATTTGTGGCATTTTCTCCAGTTGGGATAATTGGAAATGACTGAATAATTGAAGTAAAATGCCCCTATTCCGCACGAGATTTAAGAGTCGAAGAAGCTATTGAGAATAAAGTCATTAATTATTGCACAATAAATTCTTCAAACGAAATTGAATTAAAAACCGATCACAATTTTCAAATCCAAGGACAACTCCACATAACAAATAAAAATGTAACGGGTGTTCATTTAAAAAATGCATCAAGTCGCTTTTGAAAACAATTGAACAAAATGAGGTATGTCCACAATTTTTAACAGACGTCAGTGACAAACGAAAAATACAATTTTTAGCCGTGAAAACGTAAAAACGAAATAAAATTGAGGCACGAATGTAAATAGAGGACGCGAGGCTTTTTATTAAATATGAACAGAAAATGACTGTATTTGGGAAATTTGAAATTCTGACATAAGAGAGCACAACTCTTTCTTGCGGCATCTTCGTCNNTTTTTGGAGCACAAAAATGATTGATGTTTAGTGAAATTTTAGTTAAAAGTATTGTTACCTGAAATAATAGATTCGCAATTAAAAAGAAATATAACAATTAGAAGTATTTTGGGCAGGGATTTATAGAGAACTAGTTGAAATGTTATAAGCACTTATTTCGAGTTAATTGATTAATAATATGATAATATAATAATTGGTAAATGCAGTGGATTAAGTCTGATGGCTGCTTGCAATCGTGAACAGCTAGGAAGGAGACACCATATAAAAAAAAACGCGCCTATACGCTACCCCTTGGGTGGTGAGGAAGAGTATTATAATTTAGTAGGTACCTACTTAATTTAAATTAATAAAAAATAATAAAATTAATAATAGTAAGTAAATACTCACAACTTATTGTAGCAAACAATAACGTTCGCTCGGAATATAGAACTAATACAAAAGTGTAACACACTGAAACTCTTTCTGTTACAAGAACTCAAAAGAAAATTATAAAAGTTATGTTTATTACAACTATTAATAGCTATATGTATGGAAGGTGAAAGGTGAAATCGAAGTGATAAGTCGTACTCTGGGTCGCTTTTACTTTATTCGAAAATTTTCTAATAAGATTATCTATTTAATTCATAACTTCTTATACATATTGTGTGTTGATATTTTGTGCCCCTAATGAGGGAGCAGTGGTTACTCCAGCTGCCTTAATTTTGGTTTTGCTGGGCCTTATGTTTCTGTTAAAAAAAAAATTATTTCATCAGCCATTAATTCGTTGATTTCTTGCGCGTTTTGTTTGCTCCTCCTCAATCCACCTTTTGTTCATTTGGTTCCATCCTTTTAAAGTGTGCTCAGCCTATATTGTTTTTTGTAATGAAAAATTGCGCTTATTCACCTAATATGCATTATTGTCCTGGTTGTCTGATGTTGTCTAATGATCCGGATGTATCAATCGTCTATGATTTGTGTCGGCGTGCGATGCATTTTTCGTGTACAGGTGTCTCTGCAGATGAAATAGCAACCATCAGACGATCACATCGTCGTTCAGCTCACCTTAAGATCTTCTGTGTTGACTGTAATTTCGTCTTTAGCGCTCCTCCATTTTTACCGACTGATGGTTCATCGTTGCAAAAATCACTTGAAGATAAGGTCTTTTTAAAATATATGAGAAACATGCTTAAATCAGAACTGAGAAAAAGGGTTACGCTGCCACATTTGCCGAAGCTGTGAAATCAAACGCTAAAATGTGTGGTCCCAGGGTCATAATAAAACCAAAAATCCCGATCAGTCGAAAGACAAAGCAAAATCTGAAATCTAATACAAGGTGTTGATTTTATCACGCAAAATATTCACGTGAATATGGTGCAAAATACGTCTGATGGAGTTGTTATACTTGGATGCCACGATTCTAGCCATATGAAGAAAATTGTTAGTAAGACTGACGAGAACATGTCGAATGGTTATGATGTTACAAACCTAAAAACGCTCTACCCACGTGTCAAGCTAATGGGCCTTCCAAAAGAAATACCAAAAGAAGATATTATTGTTTACTTATGTAATAAGAATTCTTTGCTTATTACTGACACTTCAGTTTGTAACATGTTGAAGTACTGGCCCACATCAAAAAATGCTAACATCTATCAGCCCTTGTTTGAGGTTGATCATGATAAATGAAGGTAGGGTTTTGATTGGATTTAACAGTTGTGTTTTATGCGATATGTCCGGTTCGTTGTTTCAACTGTAACCAATTTAATTATTTTGCCAAGTACTGTAAATCTCCTGTATCGTGTGCTTTGTGTGCTGATGCACATTCTTACAGGGATTGTCAATCAAAGAATAATCTGTGTTGTTCAAATTGTTTGCAGTAAAGAAAAAGGATACCAATGTTAATGTGTGTCATATTGCATGAGACTACAAGAAGTGTTTCAGTTTATCAACATGAAGCTGAACATTATCATTTCTTATTGCTGGTTTCAATTACTAAGCCTAAATAGCCATGAACGAATTTCCGCGTAAAACCTGAATGTAATGGTATTGAACTTATAGTATACTACCAAAATGTAAGGGGCTTACCAACCAAGGTTGAGGATGTTTTCTTTGCTTCTAGTGAAGCTGAGTTTGACGTTGTTGGTTTATGTGAAACGTTTCTGTTACCAAATATCTTGAGCATTGAGTTATTTATTGATCAATACTGTGTGTACAGATGTGATAGAGATTTCTCAATTGTCAATCTTTCTAAGGGTGGTGGGTGGTTGCTGTGAAAAAACTGTTTTATTCTGCATCTCTTATTGATATAGTAGGCGTAAAATTATATGTTAAAAGGGCCGTATGGTTTATATTTATTGTTTATATTCCACCGGCTTTGCCTATTGCCTCAGTTTGAGCTATTTTTTGATTTATTTGAATAGCAGTTGATATTTTCTAACGCTGAGTCTAGGATTCTAGTATTTGGTGATTTTAATGTTCCTCAGTTAAACATTTACGCTAGAGATATCAAATCATAGACAGTTTGTAATTTTATGAATAGTTTTCACTTTGGGCACCATAATAGTGTTGTCAATGAAAATAATAGAATCTTGGAGTTAGTAATGACTAATTGTACAGTTACTCGTTGTTTGGTACCACTTTTTCTAGAAGAAATTCATCATCCAGCGGTGGACATTCGTGTAGCAATTGGTGTCGACCGTTATGTAAATTTTCCTGCTGCTACAAGAGCTATGAAGCACAATGTAACTTTAGAATCGCTGACTTTTGTGGTTTGTACTCTGATCTGTCTGTTTCCAGCTGGTCTTTAGTCATGGAATCTGATCACTTGAATTTTGCTTATGATACTTTGTAGTCAAAGCTCTACGAAATTTTGGATAAAAATGTTTCATGCCATCGTTCCTGTATAAAAAGATATTCGCCTTGGTATACACTGCAGTTAAAAAAAATGATTTTAGAAAAAAATAAAGTTTCTTTCAAAATAAAGAAACAAGTTATTCCATCACACTTTCTAGTATTAGAATATAAACGTTTGCATATTCAAATTAAAATGTTACAGTGAACAGCATATCGAGATTATATATGCAAAATTGAGATAAATCTAAATTTAGATCCTCAGAAATTTTGGGAATTTATCCGCATGAAGAAAGGTTTAACACATATGCCTGGTTGCATGACATATCAATCAGCGACTATTGACAAACCTAATTTAATTGTTGATGCTTTTGTGAGATTTTTCTCTTCGGTATATCAGCATTCCAATCAACGAAATTCCTATGTATTTCATAAAATTACAGGAACCTGCATAAATATTAATAAAATTTCTGAAGAGAATGTCTACCGAGCAATATGTAAATTAAAAAACAAACTGACTGCATTCCTGATTAAAGATTGTGCTTATGTATTTACGCCCGTTCTCACCCATATATTTAACCTAGCTCTTAGATCTGAATCTTTTCCCCACATCTGGAAAATTTCACGTGTTTGCCCCATATTAAAGTCTGGAAACCCCTCAATTATTGAAAATTGTAGAGCTATATATATTTTACCCAATTTTGCAAAGATGTTTGAAATCACCTTATATGATTTAATTTTTCCAGTCTGTAAACTATTGCTAAGTGAATCCCAGCATGGTTTTCTGCCACTGAAATCGACTACTACTAATCTAGTGATTCTTATACAATTTTTGGCCAATACGATTGACAACAGAGATCAAGTTGATGTCGTTTATACCAACATAAGTAAAGCTTATGATAAACTTGATCATGGCCTATTGATTGATAAGTTTAATTTGCATGGGTTTTAGCAATTCCTTATTAAACTTTTTGTGGAGCTATTTAACTGAGCGCCTTTCTTTTATTTCATGCAATGGTTATTTCTCTGATACTTATAAACTTCTATCTGGAGTGCTTCAGAGTTGGAATCTTACCCCTTTGTTTTTTATGCTCTATATAAATGATCTCTCGGATGGAATCTTATGTGATACATTGTTGTATGCAGATAATCTCAAGAAATGATTCTGTTTATGATCGCCATTGTATTCAAAGAGATCTGAATAAGGTTAATCGTTGGTGCAAAATAAAAAAACTTTCGCTTAACGTCAAAAAGTGTGCAATCGTATCTTATACTCGAAGTATACGCCCCGTTTGGTTTAAATATGATATGGATGGCACTGAAATTACGCGCCTTGAACATATGTGTGATTTCGGGGTCACTTTTGACAATCGTCTTGATTTTAATTTGCACATCAATAGTACTGAAGTACTTTTCTGAGATCTCCACAGTGTTTGTATTATTTAATGCTTTCGTAAGGCCACAATTAGAATATAATGCTATTATT
The DNA here is from genome assembly GCA_004193795.1 of Asbolus verrucosus. Lineage (NCBI taxonomy): Eukaryota > Metazoa > Arthropoda > Insecta > Coleoptera > Tenebrionidae > Asbolus > Asbolus verrucosus. The sequence continues at coordinate 10,536 of QDEB01043272.1, read as the reverse complement.
TGGTTACCAACTGCTGTTGAAAAATGTCAGAGCAAATTTTTGATGTATCTTTCTTTTAAAAAGGAGGGGTGTTTTCCGTCGCGTGGAATTGCTCAAATCGATTTATTGGCTAAACATAAAATACGTTCATCAGAAAGAAGAAGATTTGATGCTGCTATTAGCTTTTTGTACAAGCTTTTCCACAATAAGATTTGTTGTGAACCCTTGCTGGCGAATTTTAACATCAAAGCTCCCACATTATCTACCAGGTCTCAGGAAGTTTTTGTGTTGCCGATTCCGAAATCCAATGTTCTGAAACGATCCCCGGTATATTTTATATCAGAATCGTTCAACACAATTGCTACTCACTTTGATTTATTCGCAAACAGTTTGAATGATTTAAAAATCTATCTTCATGATAATGAATTTACACTTATTTAAGATCCCTTGTATATCGTAATATTTGTTTGTGTATTTTAAATGGTTTTTACCTTTCTTTATTATTAATTTCTTTTATTCTTTTTTTTTTAATGTATTTTGATTTGTTATATTAAAGTATATCACCCTGTAAATGGATAATATCTGTTGGGTGATGATTGGTTTTTGGCTTTCACAGCTGTCTTGTTATTTGAACCTCATGTCATCCGACGTCAATGTTTCCCAGCTGAATGCTGTGGAAGTGAGAAATTCTATTCTATATATTTTTTAAATTCAAATGCACAAGCTAAGAGTATATTTATAATAGTTTAATAGAAAAACAAAATTAATAACATAACGTGAAAACAAAACATAAATAATGAACAATATAACAAAATATGTAAATTGGACATCTGTACTAATACTACAGTAGAGATGCCCATGAGCTATGGATGAAGTGCCACTGTACCTCTAATTAATTTTTTTTAGACAATTTTAATTTTTTTGTTTTACCCGAGTCATTACACATTGAAAAAAACGGAGGATAAATTTCATACAGCCAGCTTAGTAAAGGTAGTGTCTTGATTGAGTCTTCAAAAGTTGTTTCTTTCTTAAAAAAAGGTAAATGCATAGCTTGAGAATTATCGTTTAGTTAGGATTTTGAATAACTTTTCTAAAGTGTTTGAATTTGTCATTTTTGAACATACCTCCTTTCGTTTAAAGAATATACTGAGTGACAAAAGTAAAAGAACACCAAGAATAAATAATTATTTTTCAACCAAATTTTGTACATGAGTTGTGGGTGACCAAAAGAAAGATTGATTGAAGTTTCATATCTAGTTCTTCAGCAGTTTCAGTAAAAAAAAATTTTTTTCTCTGTATGCCAAAGAAATTTTCACGATATGTAGGGGTCAGTTGATGAGTTTAGTCACTTTGACGTGCGTGACGTAATGATTTTGTAACAATTATTGATATTGACCTACTGTTGTATGCAGGTGATATTAAACTCATTCTGCGGGTTAATTCCATCAAAGATTGTCAGTTACTCCAGCATAATTTAGAAAAACTTCATCAGTGGTTAGTTAATAATTTATTAGAGCTCAACGTGTCTTAAGTGTTTTACGATGTCTTTTACGAGAAATCATTAATCATTAATTTTAATTACACCATTAGTGATCAAACTCTATCTAGACCTGAATTTGTTCACGACCTTAATGTCTACTTTGACCCTAAATTAGCGTTTACACATCACATCAATGTTATTATTCAAGACTGTTTTAAATCTTATAGCTTTATTATTAGGAATTCGAGAGAATTTATGAATACCTCAATGTTATTAACGTTGTTTTTTGCTTTTGTCAGATCAAAAATTGAATATGCCAACATTATCTGGTTTCCCTATTGGGTCACCTATATTGCCAACATTGAAAGAATTCAGAGAAGATTTTTGAAATCTTAGAGAAGATGGGATTTATCCAATTGCTCAAATATTCTCTTTGGTACAAAATCTCGGATGTTGAAAATTCGTTATACAAGTATGTTGATCTATTTTGCCCCCGTGTTGCTTCGATGAAAAGATTTGATTTTGCCAAGATTAATTAGTCTGATATATTGTTTTTGATACCAATTAATTGCTCGAATGGGCAGTCAGTTGATTTATCAAGCTGTCTTTTAGTCCTAAATTTAGTACATAGCTTCCGTCGCCAGTAAATGGGTTTTGGCGCCGAGTTTTGGGACGAGTTATCAATAATAATAATAATAATAACAATAATAGTAATAGTAGTAGTAATAATAATAATAATAATGATAATAATAATAATAATAATAATAATAATTTCTTGCATATGAAGCATCTAATCCAGTCATCTGTTTTTCTTGTTTTAAGATAATTCTCGCATCATTTCGCACAATTGTTTTCATCGTCTTCGTCATTTAGGTCATCTGAACTGTCGTCGTGCACTGAAAAGTCCGCATCTCTACCCAAAAATAATAAATTAGGCATCTTACCCATATACTAAGTATATATTTAGTACTTACATATTAGTATACATAGGAGTATTTCATATATGATACTAAGAGTAAGATGCCTGATGAATAGAGAACCCACCATTTAAATTTCGCGGTTAGATGAAGAAACGATAGTCCAATTTTTAACCTTTCTTACAACATAATTGGATTTTCTCAAGCGGTCGTAGTTCCAATATGAACACTACCTTTTATAGAAGTAACAAATGTTTTCTCCTTTAAAACCAGAACATTCTTTCCTTTTTTGTTAGTTTTATTAGAAATTAATCCCTAGACAGCGAAGTCGCTTACCAATATCAGCTCTGTTTAACTTAATAAACAAATTATCAGACATAGGACGGTATTTGTAGGACACTTCGTGAAACATAAAAAATTGAGCATCTCTACCAGAATTACACTATACAGGTGTGTCAAAATTCCACCAACAAACTTTCAGGGCTAATTCTATGATCAAAAATAAGCATACAACTTTCAATACATATGGGGTCAAAAACGCTTAGCTTGCGAGATAATCGACAAAAAATCTAAAAACAATTACGTTAAAAAAAAGGAAAATAATACACAAAACACAATGTGAAGAGATTAATTTGTACTAAAAAATTATCGGTTTCTTTCCCGTTGCGATAAAACACAAAAAAATTATCAATTTACCGTTTTCTTTACGAAAATCAGTTGTCGACTTGTAGTTTCTTGAAAACTGTGTGTTGTGTGTTGTGCTCATAAAGCTATCTAATAATTTGTCAGTAATGTATACTTTCGAACAACTAGCAGATATACATTTAGCGTATGGTGCTGCTAACGGCAATGGCCGAGAGGCTGCAAAACTTTATGCAGAAAGATTTCCGAATATGTAGCAACCTCACCATACATCTTTTGCAGCAATTCATCAATGTCTTCGAGAACGTGGAAAATTTGAGTGTCTATGGCAGATGCAGGACGTGATAGAACAGTTCGTACTGTGGCATTAAAGGAAAATGTCTTAGGTGCTGTTGCTAATAATCCGAGAAATAATGTTCTAACTGTAGCACACGAATTTGAAACCAGTGGTTCAACAGTGTAGACAGTTCTTCAAGAACAGCTCTTACACCCATTTAGATTTCTTAAAGTCCAGGACCTGAATTGTAATGACTTTGCTCCACGAGTACAATTTTGTAAGTGGTTCTTGAACAGCGCGCAATGGAACGAACGGTTCCCCGAGGTGATACTTCTTACCTATCATGGTAGAGGTTATCAACAGAGATTTTAAATGCAAAAAAAAAATCCAAGAACTTTTTTCTGTTACTTCTATTTTTCCATTAGCTGCTATTGATTTTCAAAATNNNNTCTTTATGATCCAAAGCAACGAAACTTTATTGTTCTCCTGCAGGGTAGAAAAGTGATGGAGACTTGTCAAACCGTAAAATTGGTAGGTTGCTTAGTTATGAAAACAGAATTCTCTGCCAGTACAGACTAGGCCATTTCATATCAACAGAAACAATAAGGTAAGTACAAAAATGTTTTTTTTTAATCATCTTTGAAAATATTCTTATCTTCAAACAAAGTTTTATTTGTTTTCCATTTTGATCTATTTGATCTTTTATTGGTAAACAATGTTTGTTAATTTCTATTTCGAGAAATTTCTTTAACATATCAATATTTATTGATTTCCTAAACCCTCGGGGCATACTTGTGACTTTTATAAACATGCTCTTGTCCACATATCATATTTTTTATCAAGTATATCAAACTCGGATTTTCCCAATTCAAATGAATCATTAAGTGTTTCCTGTAGATTTACAATAACTGTTAATTTACCTCATACAAAAAACGTTGTAAATTTACCATTGAAGTAGATGAGTTTTCATTTGAGTTGGTATCCGTAATACCACAGTTTAATACTATGTTTTTGACGTTTTAATGTATGCTCCATACAACATAAAGTGTTAACTAGGGAATCCAATCCCAAACAGTTGTGACTGTTTAGTCCCGAGATTCCGGGATTCTGATACACGAAACATAATGAATCCCGAAATTTCGAAATACTGGGATTGAAAACGGGATCCCGATTTCACAAATAAGTATCCCGAAATCACCATCGGGATCTCGAAATATCTGAGACTTGAAAAATTGCATTTATTGATTAAAATTTTAAATAACTAATCCAAACTCAATATGTAGTATTGTAAAACCGCTACTTTAATTACATGTTTGATAAAATTTACTTGATTTTGGGCAAACGGTCAAGAAACATTATATTAAAAAATAGATTTTAAAATCAATATCAATTTTGTGTTAGTTTTAGTATGTACTCTTAATCGGTAGTAAATAAATACGAGTACTTAAGGAAAAAAATGCGATCATTATTGCAGCTTCTACTATCGCAGCTAACATGATCACGTCGTTATAACGTGAATTACTAGGGAGCCATTACATCATGTTCAGCAGTAAATGAACATTGTCAGGAGATAAAAATGACGGCAAAATGTCACAGCCCAAAGACGTCATTTTCAACACTAAAAAATACGTCATTTTGCGACTGCGTTGTAAATGGTAATGAAAAATATGTACAATGTTTATAGGAAATAAAAAATGCAGATTTTGCTTACAAATTTATTAAAAAACATTCTAACAAAACAAAAACCCATAATATATATGTACGTATTTCTAATGTCAGAATAACTATACTTTGTAATTGGAGAGCTGCAGCTGATAACTATAACCGTTATCTAACACGTTGTCAAAAATAGGAAAAAAAATTAATTATACAGGTGTCTTAGGACTGCCGCATGATATTTTAATACTAGATTCTGAAATAAAAATGTAAATTAAACAGCATGAAGCAGTTGTGTGGGACGCCTGCATGTTCAGCAAATTTATTTGTGCCATGTTGACAAGGAATGGACTAATGGAAATGAAACAAAATCACCCATTTCAGTCAAAGGTAAAAGTAACAGTTAGATGCAACATGCAACATTAGGAATAAGCTGGATTTCAAGTTCAGCAGATAAATTTCTTACACCGTAAATATGTAACATTTTGGAATCAAATGGATAACTGTAAAAAGAACTGTACTGTAAAAACTGCTTATATACCAGATAAACACGATTGTTTGAATCAGTCATAATATTATAAATTTGAACAATTTTTGCATCATCTAACATACAGTAAGAATCAGCTTGTGAATATGTCACAATAGAAAGTACAAAATCTTTTATAAATATTTTTTTAAACTGTTTACACATTGAACTTGTTTTGGCGTAGGACCATTATGGTGTTCTAAAAAGCAAGCGTGATTTGTTTGAGTGATGTTAATTTCAACTGGACTAGTACAGCTACAGTACTAGAGAGCTTTAAAATTTTTATTTGAAAAACTAAAATATCAAACTAGAACATTACAAACAATACAAATAAACTTAAGAAAAATACCTGAGACATCATCATTATTAATCTTATTTGGTGACGATGCTCCTGACCCTCCAATATATGACGTGGAGTCATGAATAAAAAATGGTGATGAATGTTGTGAAACACTTGGAGTCTCTACACATCTTAAGGATGAGGGATTATTTTGAGAACTCCCAGAAGAACAAGATGTTCTTCGAAGATGCACCAATGTACCAATGTGTATATGTCAACAGATTTTGAAATTTTATCGCGATAAAAATTTCGACGATTTTCCTTGCTGTACTCCTAAAATGAACACAAGTTATATTATTATTATATAACAAAAAATACATGGGAAAGCGGATATGACGGCTTTCTTTACCTGTTTGCTCTGAAACTCTGGATCGAATGGCTACTTACTGGTCGAGGTAAATCATCATCACTATAGTTAAAATCATCATCAAAAAACCTCCTCGGACGTTTCCCTGGTCTCTTTAAGTCGTTTGTTTCCTCCTCTGTCTGAATATCTGACGTGTCTTCCTAAAGTTTTAATTTTTTATTGCTTTTGTCAAAATCATCTGAAAGTGAAAATCAAGATAAAACTCTACCTACTTACAAAATATATTACAGTCTACAGTACAGTCAGATAAAACTTACCACAACTGAAAAATGATCTAGAAACGCTGTACAATTACCATTTTTCTGGATCTGGTTCGGCTGCTTGTTTTAAGACTTGTAAATACTGTGATTGTGTTTTAGTGGGTGGCCAGAATACTTCTCTTTTACGAGGGGTCAACCATTTTGAGTGAACAAAAGCAATACTTCCCCCTTCAGTTTCAGCAAATTCAACAGCATTTATAAATGCCATTCTACCAACAAAAGAAATAATTTCAATCAGATTTGCTGCATTTATTTATAATTGTTTTCACGTAAAACAACTAGTTGAAATAAATGTGGGAATTCTTACCAGAAAATAACTACAAAGATGTATAAATCGTATTAACCGCTTATTACCACTCACAAGCACATTATGCTTTGCGTTTGCGTACATTTTGCCACAGGCGCAGCAGCTATTTTCAGCGGGAAACAACACCATTGGTTGTAAAGCAACAGCCATATTACGACATATCCGTGCCAAATTTGAGTATGAGGAAAACTGTACACGACATTTTAAGTTTTCATGGCTTGGCAATGAAAAAAAAAAATTAAGCACTTTACATTCATACTGAATTTGAATTAAAATCGTGCGTGAAAATGTAATATTTATGACTAACTAATGACGTTTTAAATACGTCAAAAAAATGACATTAAAATGACGTCGTATTTTAGGTAACTGACATCGTGGACCAAAAATTACCTTAAAATGACGTCATTATTATGTGGTTATGTTAGCTGGGATATGCTATTGTTTCGTTAAGTACTGAAACATTTACATTACAATGTTCGATCAACAAACATTTTGAGATTAAATGGGAATGCTTATTAACATTTTAGCTATTTAATCAAAAAGTATTGTCTCTAAGATATAAAATAGTCTACACTACAACAAATTTGTTAAAATGTTAAAAATATTACATTTTCGGAACCTATTTAATGCAAGTTGTCGCACTTTACTTTTTTTTATATCAGAGCGCTCATCCAAATCAATTATGTAACATTTCAACAGAAGTACATAGAACATTCTACTCAGATAAATCGGACTCCCGGGATTCCCAGTAATGATCCCTAGATTGCTAGTCATGATCCCGGGATTTCGATTTGCAAATTTCGGGATCCCGAAATCATAACTTCGGGATCCCGTAATACCAAATCTCTCGAAATTTCGAGATCATACGGGATCGGGATCTCGGGATTGGATTCCCTAATGTTAACCTATAAAACACGTATCAATAAATTGATATACTATACATGTTTTTACGATACACAATTTAACCTACTGCACTTAAATTGTTACTTTTTGTATTCAGTGATTTTAATCTCAACATTCATAAAAACAAATTGTTAGTGAACACATTTCCAGTTCCCAATCGGAACGCACCTTTGAATGGAAACGACAGACTTGTAATGTCACGTCATATGTCAAAAATTCTTGTATAAAAGCCGGTTAATCTGCTGATTCATTTTAAGCTTTAATTGAAATTATTGTTTATTGGAAAATCTTCTCAACATGTCCTTATTACCACTGGAATCAAACCCTGATGTAAGTTACTTTTATAATAAAAAAATTGTTTTACAACAAATATTCCATTTATAGGTTATGAATAAGGTGAGCGAAAAGTCGTAAAATTCCAGGATTGGTTGTTACTTTTTTTAAAATTGATTTCAGTTCCTTCATTTGTTGGGTGTACCTAGCAAGTGGAATATTGTCGATGTTTATGGACTCGATGGCGATGCTTTAGCATGGGTTCCTAGGCCTGTATTAGCTTTGATTTTATTATTTCCATGTAGTGAACAGGTAAAAATTATAAAGTTTAAAGGGTAGATTAATTATTATTTATAATGTGTTTTAGTTCTACAAACATGCAGAACAAGAATGTTCTAAACTTAAAGAAGAGGGTCAGATTATTGCTGCTGATTTGTTTTATATGAAACAGTATGTTTCTAATGCTTGTGGAACAATTGCTCTTATACACAGTGTAGCAAATAATATGGAAAAGTAAGTAATATGTATATTCTTTATATTATATTTAATATATGTATTTAAAAAAAAATAGGATTGGTCTTCAGGAGGGAGCTTTTAAGAAAATCTTAGATGATGCCAAGCATTTAACACCAGAAGAAAGAGGTGAAATGCTTCTCAGTTCATCAAAGAATAATGAAGCTCTTAACTTGATTACTGCGCACCAGGAACTGGCAATGGAAGGACAAACTGAGGTAAAGTCAAAACTAATTGAAAAAGTATACAGCCTACTGTATGTATGGCAAAAAACAAGATTTTATCTTTATTTATTGAAAGTAAACGAATGAAACTGAGAATAAAATTATGATATAGTAGATAATGTAGATATTTCTTTGAGATATAAGAATTTTGCTTTTTTGGTGTGTTATCAGTTTTTTAATGAAGTAAAAATGACAGTAGTTGTTTTATCAAATGAATTGTTTTTATAATTCTCAAAAAAATGTTTAAAAGGAACTGAGAATTTTGTATTTACATAATTTTACTTAAAACCACATTTTTTTAAGAAATTACACCAGTACCTATATCTCATTTCAATTTTGTAAGTAATTCTAGCTATGTGAGTCAAGTTGTACTGATTGTATAAATTATACTGACTTGTAGTTGGTTTTACATGATAAATTGATTTTATTGTACTGACTGTATTGTATTGTTCATGTCTAACAGTTTAAAGCAATATATTAATTTTGTAATGAAATGACTTATTAGGTGAATCCTAATGAGCAAGTTAATCATCATTTTGTGGCATTGGTTGAAAAAAATGGACATTTATATGAGTTGGATGGCCGCAAAGAGTTTCCCATTAATCATGGACTAACAAACCAAGAAACCTTTCTAGAAGTGGGTAACTTAAATATTGTGTTTTTTTTTAATGATCTTTTTTTAGGATGCAGCAAAAATTTGCCGCGAATTTATTGCAAGAGATGCTGAAGATGTAAACTTCACTGTGATGGCTTTGACTGCCTCTGAAAACTAAATGAAACCAAAAAATATAAGCTTTCACGCCATATCGATATTTATACATTTTTTATGTTAAAGTTACACATAAACTTTTTTGTTTTAAATTTATTTTTAAATTATCTAAGCTTTTAGCTTATTGAACCAAAAATATCAACATTTTTAGTATTAACGTTCCCTAAGCATGGCTTTCAATGTGCCTTGCTTTAAATAATAATTATCATTACACATACAGATTCAGCACTGTAATAATTATTACTGTATATCAGTACAATAAAATCGTAATACAATTATTTTCTGTTATTTCTTTACATTAATTTTTAGTTAAAGAATTAAAATAATTTGCAATAATTATAAAAACAGGCCTAAATATTATGTTTCTAGTCACTATGGAGAAACCAGTACATTTTACATTTTCTTATGTTTCGATTAATTAACATAATTTATTTAACAGGACAAAATTTCCACACTAAAAAGTTATAAGAATTTAACATGTAATGGACTGTATTGTCAAAGTAAAGACACTGTTATTAGTAATTGGGAACGTTAGATGTTTGTTTTTGTATACCTAGTAATCTTGAAATATGGTTTATCTTTACGTTTTTCTTTATACACTGACCCAAAAAATTGTCGTATCACTACTAAAAATTAATCTACAAATGAGTTTACAGTAAAACAATTCTAAAGTATTTAATTATTGTCTAAAAACGGATAAATCAATAAGCAGTTCTGAACTTTATACAGTTATGTAGAAAATATTAACAGATTAATTAACATGAAGAAATTTAACTTAGGCAAAATTTAATATAAAATGATTTCAGTAATGAGTATTCCCTCTTGCTCTGATAACGGCCTGACATCGACTTAGCATGCTTGAAATCAAATTTCTGACACATCTAGGTCCAACTCTTTTCACGTCCGGTTCAAGCGTATAGCATAGAGTTGGGAGTTTAGGCCCGAGCTCGTCGGTCCGTACCGCCCGGCCCGGTAACGGGACGGGCCGGACTGAGTTTTTGACACCAACGGGCCGGATTCGGGCGGTACAGTGCGGTTTTCGAGCCGGGACGGTACAGGCCCCTGATCAGTACGGGCCTGGGGACTGGGGACTATACGGACTA
>QDEB01043261.1:0-25117 GCA_004193795.1 Asbolus verrucosus | reverse complement strand
GGAGGCAAACAAAAAAAAGAAAATAAAAATCGGTTACTTAACGCCTGAGTTATTAGTTTTCAAAATTTTAAGTGACTTGAGGTCCACATGCTGCCATCTAGCGGACTAGGATACAGCGGTTATTTAACTGCTCCAACACTAGTGCAGGTTTCTAATCCGCCCCTTGCATTTTAACATATAGGCAACCAAATAATCACGGTCCTGCTTTATGTGTTACAAACTTGCCTATATAATTCGAATTGTCATTTCACATGAAAATGCGTGCAAAATAATGCGAATGCGCTAATATTAGGTGCAGATTCTGCACCCAGATCAAATAAAATCAATTTCAAAGATCCACACAAATCAAAAATCCACTGAGTTTAAAGATCCACATGCTCCGACTTCCAGGCTTTTAGTATGGTACTCGATTTTTGTGTATTTTGTAATGATGTTTCACTCATTAGTGGGACATTTATGTTTATAACACACTGCATGAGAGTTACCGACTTTTGGAAAGATCTATTGACAGTTGTCAAAAAGAAAAAGTGACCTCAACTGCAATTATAATATTAGAAAGACGGCTAGTAGGTCCTTGAAAATAGGTATACAGCACGTTTAATCATTAATGATCACTCTGTATATATAAGTTGTTTTCAATTTGATAGAAAATGACTTCAATTTTTAAAATTGAAATGTAACAACTTATGTAGTTTTACAAATACAAGATATCAATCAAGTGTCAATGAAAACTTAAAAAAATATTTTATTTATAAAGTCTACTGCATCACCATGTTCACATTTGAAAGAATGAAAGTATTAAAAAAAAAACTGGTTTTTGTAAAATGTAAAATTAAAAATTTTAAAAACGACGTAGAGCTTGTTGATGAAAGAATTTTTTTATAAGTACGTGTAACATAACTTAAATTGAGTTCATAACACTCTGATCGGGTGTTTTCTTTTTTAACAAAAGAAAAATTCAAAATGACACTGGATATCAGTTAACTTAGAATTTTATCAAAATTCTCAAAATGTAAATATACATTCATGGCATAGCCTACTGGGTTTTGTATCTGGTTTCAAAACCCTTTGTTCCAGGTTCAAATCTGGGTGAGTCCATCGGTTTTTTAAGTCACTATCATCTTTCGGAGGAGATGCAAAACCGTCAGTCCCGGCCACTGCATACGTAGTGGTTGTTAGGTCATGTTAGATGCGCTTGCGCGACCTAATAAAATTCTAACACCTGGCCCTAAACCAGAGGGGTATACGATTATTTATTTTTATTTTTATGGTTTTGTTTAAGTTTTAAGAGCTGAAATCACTTCCTGACAAGCCGAAAACGCCAGAAATTTAACACAGCTTGAAACATGACGATATAAATAATTTCTATGTTCAAAATTTCATTAAAATCGGTTCACAAATAAAGGTGAATCAGATCTTAGAATCACCCAATAGTTTTAATAAATACTTCATGTTTTCGCCTCTTTAGGAAGCATTTAGGTGAAAATTGCTATATATGATTTTGCTATTTTGAGTTAACTTCCAAAGTTTGACAAGAAACTTTAAATTTTTAATTTTCACGAAAATAAAACAAATGAAAATTGAATAAAATTCTGCTTAATCATCACAGAAATTAAAACAACATTCAGTAATGTCGAAAAATAACATATGACGTTTCAAATTGTAGTTTTGGAATGATTAAATTCAATATTTAACTCAATTTAAACACGTCCACCCTGAGCAATGTATATACAGGGTGTGTCAAAAGTCGTGGATAACCTTTGCAATTTTGAAGTCTAGAGTTACAGGAAACTCCAAAAATATGGTTGTCAAATCTTTTTTACCTGGTTTTCTTTACAATTAACATGCAGAAAAACTATAACTATTAATATTTTACTCAAGAAAACTGGTTGTTCTTAACATTAGCAATTAAAGCAAATCAATTGGAATTATTACCTCGCATTATATTTGCTTTATTTAAGGAATAAAAATCGTCTATCTAGCAATTTTAAATGATTATATTTTCAGAATTAAAAGCCTTGGAAGGACAAAAATTACATTTTTATGTTTCTTGATTTGAAATTTAAACTGTGTTTAGCTTGTCCGCGACTTTTGACACACCTGTAGAGTGGAGTGCGATTATAACGAACTACACTACTATTTAGTTCATCTGCTGTAGGTGTCCCAGATAAGAATGTTAAATTAATTTTTGGGATGGGACTTCTTGTTCGCCATATCCGAGCATTCGTTATAATCAATTCATAACCAACTGCATATAATGTTTGAAATTTTTATGAAATAAAAATAAAAAAGAATATATGTACTATGTACCATAGGGCGGTGCACATCCCAAAAGGCTCTCTCTTGACTATCAAGGACTTTTCTCTCCAACTTATCTCTTTTTTTGTCGACCTTACTTTGTGCTTCAGCTTGCATAAAAATAAATTCCCATTTTCTGGAGAACATTTTCTGTAATCTTGCTAAATTTTCTGCTTCATAATCAGCTAGCTCTAATCGAGTCTTATTTTGCATTGTTCTTTTACAAAGATAAACAGCTTAAAGAAAAAAATAAATTACATAAAAATGATTGCTCCAAACCAATTACCATAATCAGTATTCTCAGGTTCCCAGCAATTGGAAGGCCAAAAATACGGTGTTTGAAATCTGTAGAAAGTGTTATCATTTTTTACGGTAAGCATGTGATCGTCGATGGGAAAAAAGTAACCGTGGGCAGCCATAAGATGGGCTAGATGTAAGGCTTCTTGTTGATCTTCCACATCGAGATTCTTCAGCATCCACATGATTAAATCGGAACCAGTAAACACTGAAGGGATCTTCGACATGAAGCTTTTAACTGTACGCACTGGAACGCCCGTGGTCTCATCTTGCATTTTTTCAACGATTTTCTCCATCTATAAATGACAGATGAAATGTTGTTGTTGTGAGAGAATGAGTTTACCTTTTTGTATAGAAGGTGATTGGGGGACTCCTCAGTGACAGAAGGGGCTTGAATTTGTATAGTGTCTTCATTAGTGCTTGTTCCGGTGCAGCCCCCGTTGTTAGGCTCCGGCTTGCGCTTAGTGGCAGCCTTGTCGGAGTTCATGGTGACCATATCAGTGGCTTAGGAGGAGCCCCGTCCTCCGTTTTCTACACCAACACCACTCACCTTAATTAATTAACATTACCAATAAAAAACAACCCCAACGTCCATCATCAATTAACACGACAAACATAACTACAACATTTACTAAAACTACACTAAAGGCTCTATATCTGATTGCATATTAAATCACTAATTCGGTTGGGGGCTATAAATGTATAATTAAATACTTTATTTAACTTATAACTTACTCCATTAACATTTGTAACCAAAAGTGTCGCATAGAAAACCCTGTTTTCTGCATGTTTTTTTAATTAAAAAATTATTGCCACCACTCAAATTAACTAGTTTTTAAATTAAACAACATTTTTGAACGGGTTCTTGCACGAAATCGCTCGATTTTTAAAATTTATTTGCAAAAACCACTTATTTATTTTTTCTACATAAACTACCATCGATATTTTCTTCTCTATTTCGGCCCCACTTCGTCCATTTCCGCCACCCGACCCCGGGCGACCAATTCCGACCAATGACACGAACTCACCGCCAAAGTTAAAACAAACTTTTCAATAACAAATTTCAAAATTGTAACCGGTTACGTGTGCACTCTTCCAAGCGGCACGATTTTAAAAACAATTTAGATCTTTTAGAACACTCTTGTTTTACAAAATGTAGTGAAATTTGACGATTTTGGGAATTGGCAAAAAAGTGGGTACGACACCAGAGTCGGTGTTGCCAAACTTCTAAATTTTCTTTAACAACCAAAGAATTAGATTTGGAAACAATAATTATGAATTAATTAAGAATTTGATTAGCCGATCACTTACACACCGCAGGATAATGAAGCATTCTTTTTGCTTTCATAAAGGTGCCTCTTGACTTTTTTTGTCAATTATAAAAATATTTTTTGAATAATTTATCGAAAAGCAACAGCTCCTCCCTTTCAAACTGGCAACACTGTTACAAGGATACACTGTCAACCAGAGCCATCTGTTTCAACTGAAATATTATTATGTGGGATTGCGAATGACAGAGCATTAAATCCCGTAATTATAAAGTTAATATTTTAGTATTCTCACTTTATTTTTATACAATCAAGTAGATTTAAATTTAAAAGTTTATTTTTTATTTATACGTTTACATTTACATCAAAAAAGTGTTATTTTTATTAATTACAATGGGAGATGTTAAAGAAGAAAATCCCAAAAAAGAAGAGAAACCGGCGGAAGAAGACAAAAATGAATTGGTAACCAACCCGTTTTTATTAATTTAGTAGTTTATTGTATGCATTTGTATCAATTTACTAACAAATATCCAATAATGTGTACTTTTGGTAATAACCCTAAAGTGAGGTTATGGCTACAATGATTACACATTTTTGTTATAACTATAGTCTCATAGTTAAAACCTAATTTAAAAATGTGGTCTTCATGGCACATTTTGTTTTCATTTTAAAAATTAGCACTATTACATCATTATTTTTTTACAGTCCGAAGAAGATAAACAACTACAAGAAGAATTGAATTTGTGTGTGGAAACCCTCCAGGTAATTTTTCATTTCATGTAATGACCTCAGCGTAAGAATATACAGGTTCTGTTCATAATGTCATTCAAAATATGGTCTGTTCTAACGAATTACTGAATTGCATCTCAAGTAACTTTCGAAGCTTTATTTGGAAATGAGATACCTGTATATCATTTCATTAACTGATAAAATGCTACTGTTTTTAGAAGTCATTGAATGAAATTATTGTCGTAACAGTGTTTTTCAGTTTTAAACAAAGTAAAAAAAAAAAAAACAAGTGACAAGAGGTTGTCACTAAATTTTAAAAGTTCTGGTAACCATTAAAATGTGCCACCCAACGACCTATTAAAGTTTTTTTTTATATCACATCATTTTGGAGATAATGTAATGTAACTATAAAAAATCCAACTTGTAAGTGAAAAATGGCTTTATTAGAACTTGTAGAACCATTCTTTTCTTATTATTTAGGTAAAATATTCTTGATACAGCTGACATAGCTAATATTTTGTTTTTTGGAAATTTCAAAAGATTTTTTACGTATTACCAGTAATTTAATTAAATTATTGTTCAAAATAGTTTTAAGTTATAATATATTTGTTATTCATGACATTGGTTTAATAGTTTATATAAAATACGAAGTTAAGTTCCATTTTAAAACACATATTTTTGAATCGTTTATTGAGAAGTCAGAATATCGTGCTCTTCAATAAATTACCAGTCTAGGTCGGCTATGGAAACAAATGTTAAGTGTCATTTTAACAGACTTTGACGGTGACAGTACCGCGTGACGTAACGTCAAAACCAAGACCATCGCCAACTTAGAATGGACGCACTATAGAAACACTTTCTGAAGTAATTTATTAAAATTCGGTAGAATATGCCACAAAATGGCGATAATAACAAAAGTTACTGTTAATTCATCGCATTTTATTATCAACAGGAAAATGACGAGAACCTTTTTTTGCCTGCATTACAAGCTTTGAGCAATCACATCCGAGCTTCGACCACTTCGATGACTTCGGTCCCTAAACCTTTGAAATTTATGAAACCTCATTATGCCACCATGAAAAGTGTTTACGAAAAAATCAGTGATTCTGCCGTTAAAATCGTCTGTGCCGATGTAATATCGGTGCTAGCGATGACGATGGGAGAAGGGCGCGAGTGCTTGAAATATCGTCTTCTATCAAAATTGGACAGCATTGGAGAATGGGGTCATGAATATGTTCGCCATCTAGCGGGAGAGATCGCAGCGGAATGGGCAGAGACAGATGTGTCAGAAGATAAATATGTTAAAGATGTACTTATAGAATTAGCGAAGCAAATCGTCCCTTATAATATGTCACATAACGCAGAGGCTGAAGCTTGTGATTTACTAATGGAAATCGAACGGCTAGATTTGTTAGAAGTTTACGTTGATGAGAACACTTATCCTCGAGTCTGTTTATATTTAATAAGTTGCGTACCATACGTCGCCGATCCGGAAAACACAACACTTCTGCAGACGGCGCTGTTGTTGTTCCGCAATTTCGACCAGTACCCCCAAGCCTTGCGGCTGGCAATGCAACTAAACGACCATAATCTAATCGAAGAGATATTCACGTCGTGTCCCGACTCAACAATCCAAAAACAACTAGCCTTCATGCTCGGGCGACAGCAGATTTATATCGAAATACCTGAAACCACGCCGGAATACGAAGACTTGGTCGAAATCATGGCCAATTGTCACTTAAATAATCATTTTCTTAATTTAGCCAGAGAACTAGACATCATGGAACCAAAAACACCAGAAGACGTGTATAAAACGCATTTGGAAAACGCGAGACCGCAGTTTGGTTCCAACCAAGTTGACTCGGCCAGACAGAACTTGGCGGCAAGCTTCGTCAATGGTTTCGTGAACGCCGCTTTTGGCCAAGACAAACTTCTGATGGAAGACGGAAATAAATGGTTATACAAGAACAAAGAGCATGGAATGCTAAGCGCTACAGCTTCTTTGGGTTTGGTTTTGTTATGGGATGTGGATGGTGGCCTTACCCCCATTGACAAATATTTATATTCTTCTGAAGATCACATCAAATCCGGAGCCCTATTGGCCTGCGGTATTGTTAATTGTGGCGTCCGCAATGAATGCGACCCAGCTTTAGCCTTACTTTCTGATTATGTTCTACATAACACCAACACCATGAGAATTGGAGCTATAGTTGGCCTTGGTCTAGCATATGTAGGCTCCAATCGTGAAGCAGTTCTGAGTTTATTAACACCAGTGTTTTCCGATCCCAAATCGAACATGGAAGTCATTGGCATGGCCGCTTTGGCCTGCGGGATGATCGCTGTTGGTTCTGGTAATTCTCAGATCACCACGTCGATCATGCAGACCCTCATGGAAAAGTCCGAAACTGAATTGAAAGATACCTACGCAAGATTTCTACCCTTGGGTTTGGGTTTGTGTCATTTAGGCAAACAAGAAGGCATCGAAACGATAATAGCGGCCTTAGAAGTGATACCAGAACCGTTCAAATCGATGGCCGTAACAATGGTCGACATTTGTGCTTACGCCGGGACCGGCAACGTCCTCAAAGTCCAACATCTGCTTCATATTTGTTCCGAACATTACGAATCGGGCGACAAAGATGAAAGTAGGAATGACAAAAGTAAAGAAAAGACTAAAGACAAAGAAGAGAAAGATAAAGATTTATCCGCCAGACAAGCGATCGCTGTTCTTGGTATAGCCCTAATTAGCATGGGAGAAGATATCGGGAGTGACATGGCATTCCGCACTTTCGGTCATTTATTGCGTTACTGCGAACCAGTTATTAGGCGAGCCGTCCCTCTTGCTCTTGGGTTAATTTCAGTTTCAAATCCGAAGTTGAGTATCTTGGACACTTTGAGCAAATTTTCTCATGACAGCGATGCCGAAGTTGCCCATAACGCCATTTTTGCGATGGGTCTTGTTGGTGCTGGTACTAACAATGCGCGATTAGCAGCCATGTTGAGACAGTTGGCGCAGTTCCATGCTAAAGACCCCAATAATTTATTTATGGTTAGGATTGCTCAAGGTCTTACCCATCTAGGTAAAGGCACGTTGACGCTTAGCCCCTATCATAGTGACAGACAATTAATGAGTCCTGTTGCTGTGGCTGGATTAATGGCCACACTAGTTGGATTTTTGGATGTGAAAAATAGTAAGTTATACTGTAATATACGATCAAATTTACTATTTTGTCATTTTTAGTTATACTAGGAAAATCTCATTATTTGTTGTACACCCTAGCTGCTGCAATGCAGCCTAGAATGCTCGTCACATTTGACGAAGATTTAAATCCTCTCCCAGTACCTGTGAGAGTCGGTCTTGTAAGTTGTCCTCTTCTGTAAAGAATCTTCTCTTATTCTACATATTTCAGGCAGTGGATGTGGTTGGACAAGCCGGTAAACCAAAAACTATAACTGGATTCCAGACCCACACTACCCCTGTTTTGTTGGCTTATGGAGAGAGAGCTGAGTTGGCCACTGAGGAATATATTGCTCTTACACCGATCATGGAAGGATTTGTTATTCTTAGAAAGAATCCTGATTTCTATCCATATTAAACATTACAATCTCTTCTTACTACTGTATCCATATAAAATTGATAAAATTAATTGTAATAAAATTGTAAAATTTATGTTTTTGTTTTAATTTTTCAACCTAGTGCGTACATTTTCTTAAACCATTTAAAGTAGGACGTAGAATTGAAGTCAACCTTCAATGAAGGCAAAAACTGAGGTCCAGGGACTTCCTGTTAAGACCGTTACGTATAAGTAGACAATTATGTATGGATGTATCAGCAAACTCAACAATGCGTGAATATAAAAATAAGGGAAAACCGAAATTTTTAAGGATCAAGTCTAGAAAGGAAAACGTGTACCACAGTTGGTACTAACAAATACGCAGCGACAGGCGTATTTTTGACAAGTTTCGTAAACATCAGATAAGAAAAATTTTTTGAAAAGTAGGTACTTCAAGATTGGGACTAAGTCAGACATTGTACTGATGGTTCCGTGGAAGAGCAACTATGTGAACGTCGCCATCCTCTATGTTTATTTTTGTATTATTTTCTTTTTTAGGAATACAAGTAAAGAGATTATTATTAGTGAAATTTCTCATTTTATTTTTTGTTGTCGAATTCGATGAACCTCTATTAATTGAAGAAGGAACGATTAAAAAAAACAATTCCTTTTATGGTTAAATATTGTAGACGGAATCCTTTTAAGTGTCGTCATGTTGATAATTGGTTGCATCGTTATCAGTTATTATTTTTGATAGTCAGCCGGAGAATTAGTCCACCAAAATAATCAATATTTTGCTTATGTCGATTAGAAAATTGTGGTAGTAATTGTTTTGCACTCAATAATTTTTTGAAAAACAACTCAAAACGGAAATTCAAAATCTCACTTTTGTATACCGATCTAAATTGTTTTTAGTATCAAGTCCAATTTTATTGTTATTAAATCATGTAAGAACAAGATAATAAAAACATTTCTGTGAATTTGAGTGACATAGGTATTTAGTGATAAATAGTCAGTTTTTTGAAGTACCTGTACGAGATAAAAACGTAAACTACTTCACTTTGTATTATATTGGAACTACGCCAATGAAAAAAATTCATGATCGATGTTTATCGTCTTTCACTTTGTTTTTCTGACAACGATAAAATCATGAAATTATAATCAATTAATTTGAGGAATTTGATTCAAATATTTATTATTACGAATATTGAGATTACATTTATCTTTTATGTAATTCTCGTAATTATAAAACGCAAAAAAATGTAGACAATATATTTAAAACGTCAAGATTTACTTATCTAACTAACGTCGACTACCAAATATTAAGATTCTGTTAGAAAAGGACTTTGACCTTAAATTTTAACAACGGAAGGAGTATACACCTATAATTTTTTGGAACGTTTCGTTCAATTCCACGCTTAATTAAAACAACAACAACAATAATAAAACAATATTTTTTATTTTCGAAAGCAGTTATCGCTTTTGTAATAATAAGGACGTATTTTTCAAGAAATTTTCTCAGAAACTGCTGTTAGTCGAAATTATATTTTCTTGGATACGATTTATCAAATATAGCGATGACCTTCTACATAATGGGTCAGTGCTATAAGAATAAGTCGATTTATAATGCAAATATAGTGTGAATTATACGACTTTACGGATCGTATCAGTTATTGTGTGTGCTCCTTGTGTTTTCGAAGCTGAGGTAAATTTCATTTTTGATTTCTAACAACATTCGACAAGTGCAACTTGTCAGCATTGAGTCAAAAGAAGAAGCGTCACGTTACTTTTACACCAAAATATTGTCATATTATGGCGGGTAGGTGCCTATTCTCCCATTTTCTTAATTAAATCTCAAGGTAAATACCTATTTAACAATAAATAAGTAAAGTGTTTGAGTAATAGGCACTTGACGATTATTTTGCAATCATAAGTTTTTGTCATTATTGCTAAGCACATATCGTACCTATGAAAACTGAACAAGATAAGCATTTTAAATTAATCACCAACCAATTTAACATTTATGGCAAAATTGTATCGATATAAACTGATAAAAGTGTTTTATCTATTACACTGCAATCATTACAGATCTTTTTAAATAAAAAATGTAACTCATTTTCCTATGAATATATTAAAAGATATTACATAACCAGTACTATCACTAATAAAATTATTTATTTGAAAAATAGTAAAATAATTGGTAAATAAACAAAATGTTATGAAAATACGACCATCACAGTTCATTTTGTTATTTAAAACAAGATAAACCGTGTTCTAATCGAATGCAGTCGACTTATCGAAATTTGGAATTAAGTAATGAAAATTTGACAGTTCAATTACGATTTTTTCTAAAAATGTAACCTATTCAGGTGACCACGTAATTTTTGAATACGCATCTAGGCATAAATACTTTTATGTGTGACGATTACGGTTGTGATCATTTTTCGACTTAACTTAGTGTTAGAGTAAAAAAAATATTACCTATTCACATACATTTTTACAGGTTGCCATGTTTTTATTACATGAATCATCTCTACTGAATAAGAGAGTATCTCTTATCTTTGCTTGTGATAACTAACAGTATAAATAGGTACATTATGAGCATATGGGATATTATGTAACAACTGCAGCCTCAAAATAATGCCGTCTTTTTTGGATTTTTATTTTATTTAATTTTTAGAAAATTCAAAAATATGCCAATGCAACTTATTTAAGGGTGCCATACAACAAACGGACAGATCAGTTTTAAACACACAATAAAAATGATTGCCAACAAACCCCGCATTGTAATCCTACTATTGCCACCGTCTTGGAATAACCGTCAAAAGTATTTTTTTAAATATAAAACTGAATAGATATACAGCGTGTTCTATTTGAATTCCAAAATATTTTGCAATTTTACAGTGTCAGTTCTGTCAGTTGTCAAAGTCTCTGAGTTGTCACATTTGTCACTGTAGCGTTGTTCTCTTGCCTTTTGCTTGTTTAATTATTTAATTTAATTAACAAATAATCGAAAAGGTAATACAGTAACAAATGTGACAACTGACAGCACTGGCAGCACGTTATAAGTCGGCAAAATATTTTGGAATTCCAATGGCCACTTGATGGACACGATGTATATTTTTATGAATTTTACTGAATTTTAGTGCTTTTGGTTCGTCACTCTTGACCTAGGAATGACACGTTGATCATTAAAAATTATTTATCCAGCTCGACAAAATGGTGTTGTCAAAATGTGTTACCAATAATCCGGCATGATTTCCGAGCCATCGGGTGTGTCAATATTTACAATAAATAATAATAGAAGTGATGCGATTACCCTTTCAGCGATCTCATGAATGCATTAAAAATAAACCAGAGGAAATTTTATTTTAAGAACTTTATTTTTGTGACTTTTCACTCGACAACAAAAGCAAGAGTTTTCGTGGCGAAAAAAATCAGCACAATCAAATATGAGCAAACCGCAAATTAAAATTAAAAAAAGTACAGTCAGGTACAAAAGAAAGGGTACAATTTCCAGCAAAAATTCAACAGTTTGTTGCGCCCTTGTACCTTTAGACTGGAATTTGTTACTAGTCATATGAATAATAAATAAATAAATGTAAATAATTTGTTACACATTGCATTTTTTACAGGTATGCGCATGTCTAAAATGAGCGCGATTCGAGTTTCCTCGCATAGAAATGTTTATATAGCAACAGCAGTGATACTACTGGTTTGTTGTCAGAGTTGTTCGGCTGCAACAGTTAGCGGTAAAAGACCTTCGTCTTCAACCGCAACAAATCAAGCTAAAAAACAAGCAACAGGGCCGCAAGTTATGGAGCCAGCATTTGCAAACGCCGGTCAGACCGCTGGATTACAAATTTGGAGAATCCAGGTAAAAGAGCTAAAAATTTTATTGCCTAGTCCATATTTGCTTAAAATTTAGCACCGCTTATTGATTTTTTGATAAGGACAAGTTTCTAATTATGTACATACTTTTTTCATACAATTTTTGCACTATTTTGATAATATTGCAATTTGAAATATTTGTTCAGTATGTACAACTTTTAAATTGTGGTGGTACCACCATCGGTAAAAAACGATCGTTGCCTGATAAGGTGCTTACGAAATTATTTGTCCCAGTCTTGATATTTGATAATTGCATAGATCAATACCTATCCTGATAACTCTATTAATAGAAAAGACATTTTCGATTGATTTTGTGAAAATGACCGCTGCTTTCGCCATTTAACCATTACCAATCTTGTTATGAGTTGCATTTTTATATAAACATTTCGAATTTTTTTTCAATCTCGGCACCTCTATATTTTATTTTTGAAAACTGATATTTGGCGAAGAGAAATTCGAAATGTTTCACACCTACGCCAACATATTTTTTTGTTTATTACGCTTAACTTCTAGAAAGAAAAAAATTGCAATAATCACTCTGATTTTTAATTTTTGGATTAAACCATATAACATACTTGAAGATAAAAAAGTATTGCATCATCCTTGGAAATGTATCAAGATTATTGTACACGCTTTGGGAAAGATAGTATCACACTCATGTTGTTTTCTAAAAAGTTTTTGATCAAATCTATTTTTTGGATGTAAATTTTTGTTTATTTTCACCGATTCTTTTTTGATCTTATTTAAACTAGTTAAACAAGGATCGTTTATATGGATCAAGGCCGATTCGGGTGCTTTAAAAATTGACTAATCACACATCGTAAAGAGTGGTTAACTTCAATATTTTGACTAAATATTTTTTTGTTTGTACTGGACTTAATTATAACTGACGTCCGTTGCAATGAAATCATGGAAACAGTTCAAAGCATTTTGCATCCCAAAATAATTACCAATTCGATTTTAGATCCACATAAGCAAATCGTAAACCTCCATATTTATAGTTCAGTCTCTCATCTTCAGGAATCGGGAACACGCAAAAATTTTAACAAAATCATCTCATTTAAATTTTATTTTAATCATGGCGTAACTAAATTTACTTATCGTCACAGCCACAAACCGCGACGGAAATTTGATTAGGAGCTTGAGATTTGTGTATTTTTTTCTACGATTTGTTGTATTGCCAACACATTTGACATAAATTATTGCAAAATCATCACATATTTGTTGGTCACTGTAAAGATGAATTTCTATTTTTCGTAAACTAAGCACTGAAATAAATTGCTCGAATGTTTTTGAGATAACGAAGAGCATAATAAATTCAAAACGGTCCAAGTGCCAAAATCTCGAAACCAAATTGTACATTTTTATAAAATGTTCAGAAGGTTGAAGCGGCAAGTTTCGACAATTTTGGAAACATACATTTGTACGATTTTTGATTTCCAGTAACTGTTTTATCGAGTTAAAAATTATATAAAAAAGTGAAACTGCACATTTCTTCATAATTAGATAATGTAGTGAACGTGGTTATTAGACAATTACTTTTATCTTGTTTTTCCCGGTGATAAAATCACAGGCTACGTTATCAGCCTCACATATTGTTAAAATAAATATTCCTATCATCGACAAAATTAATTACGAGACAGAAATTGTATCAAAGGTTAATTTTTAGGGTGAATGAATACCCACCTATCTGATAACAGTATTTGCAATTTTTATTTCAATGACTTCGCTTCTTGGCTTGGAAAAGAGATTCCTGAGTCACCGAATGCATATATAATTATAAATAGAAACCGAAGTTAATAAGAATGATTTGGTTTGTATTTCATTTTCCTACGTTCGTTTAAAAATACGGCGAAGTGAAAATAAATAAGCCATAACTTTCCCATCGTCCAATAATAGCTTCGAATTCTGAAAGTTATTTTTATTGATGGATAATGTTGAAAAGCTGTGTTAACAGGAGCAATGAAAAAAAACGGATATCGGCTACCTATAGAAATAAATACAAAATTAAAATGTCAACACACTTATCAAATAGAAGCCGTTACATAAATTTTTGTTAGTTCGGTTATAAAAAATTTTAGTATTATTGTAAACACATGGAGGGACTTCAAGGTCGTTACTGAGTAGATCCGGCGACTAAGCGAAAGTTACAATGATGGACGAGACAATTAATACTAAAACGAATCATGAATCATTAACGAAGGTCGTGCTACGTAGTAACTGCACTGTTTTCCCCAAATTACCAAAACAAACTTTTTTTCAGAATTTTAAGCCAGTGGCGTACCCCCAGAATGACTACGGTAAATTTTACACTGGCGACTCGTACCTTGTCCTGAACGTAAGTAATATTTATGTCAACTGTATTGAGCAGGTGACTAATAAGTAATTTTCTTAGACAAAAATCAATAAACGTGGGGAAAAGACATGGGACATTCACTTCTGGTTGGGTTCGCAAACAAGTCAAGTAAGTAAATGACAAGTGTGTGGAATACATAAATATTTATAAAACATAAATTTGGAAAATTTAGTAGTTGGCCACTACTATTTTCCGATGTTGCTTCTTTCTACTTTCCTCAAGCGATAAATTATTTTCTTACAAACATTATTGATCCGTTAGGACGAGGCTGGTTCAGCTGCGATATTCGCTGTCCAACTTGACGACCAACTTGGCGGCGTTCCAGTTCAATATCGCGAAACGCAAGAGCACGAGTCACAATTATTCTTATCTTATTTTAAAAACGGCGTAAGATATCTTCCGGGTGGCATCGCTTCCGGATTCAAACATGTTGATCCTAACGCATTTGAAAAGAGATTGTTCCAAGTCAAGGGTTCAAGAAACATCCGTGTCAAGCAAGTCGATCCCGTTGTTTCTGCCATGAACAGGGGCGACTGCTTCATCCTCGACGTCGGCAGAGACATCTACATTTATGTCGGGGCTAAAAGTAAACGCGTCGAGCGCCTTAAAGCCATCTCCGCAGCCAATCAGATCAGAGACCAAGACCACGCCGGAAAGGCCAAAGTCCACATCATCGGTAAGTGTTGAGAAATTGATCTGTTTACGTCTAAAAAAATTCTTCCAGATGAGTACAGCCCTGATCATGATTTCGCCGAGTTCTTCAGCGCTTTGGGAAGCGGCTCCGCCTCCAGCGTGCCCGATGAGTCGTCGGGTGGTGACGACGCACAGTTTGAATCCAGCCAAGAACGTTCCGTCGCGCTCTATCGCGTTTCTGACGCTTCTGGATCGCTGAAAGTGGATATGGTTGCACAAAAACCTCTCCAACAGTCGTTGTTGGATGGCGAAGACTGTTTCATATTGGACACAACTGATTCGAACATCTTCGTCTGGGTTGGCAAAAAGTGCACCAATAAGGAAAAACAAGAATCTATGACCAAAGCGCAAAACTTCCTCACTTCGAAGAAATATCCAGCCTGGACTCAAGTCCAAAGAATCGTTGAAGGTGCTGAACCTACTGCTTTTACTCAGTATTTCCAGTCGTGGAGAAGTAGAGGTGAACTGCACAGTCGTCTTGTGAGATCGCCAAGCACTGAGAAGATCGCTCCCTTTGACCCACGTCTCTTCCATGCCGAAATTAAAGGTAGAAGTTCAAAATTCGAAGTTGAAGAAGTCATCGATTTTCAACAGGAAGATCTCAATGACGATGACGTTATGCTTTTGGATGTCGGTAAAGAGCTTTACATTTGGATCGGGAACGGTGCCACCGTTAGAGAAAAGGCGAAGGCTTCCGACCTTGCTAAGGTACTTTGAACTTGATTTCATTGAAATATCTTTTTTCAATTTTTTTGTTGCAGTTGCATTTGCAAAAATACGGACGTGAAGACGCAGTCGTCACCACTATTACTCAAGGACACGAACCAGCATCGTTCCAATCAATTTTCCCTACATGGGATCCGGATTTTTGGGACGCTCTTCCCTCCTACGATGATATAAAAGCCAAAATCGAAGAAGAAAACAATGCCCTTTAACTTGTAGACATTTTACACATTTTATTACATATTTCAAGCTTTCTTACTTGTAAACTAAAAATTTTATTAAAGGGACAATTTTACTATTTCCTCGTCGTAACTAAAGGAAGACTGCAACAGAGTATCTATTTTATGCTACGACCGTATAAATTTTATATATTTACCATGTAATTCGCCCCTTTGTTTGTTCCATTGTTTTATAAAACACAAAAACTATATTCAAACATCGTCTTTTTTCTAATTTTCCTTTCCTTCAACGAACTTAAAAATTTGGTGGTAAAAAAAAAACAAATTTAAAAATCAACGCATTATAATAGCTACATTTGAACACAAAATATACCAAATAACAGTCCATAATTTTTGTAAACAAATATAATAAAAATAAAGTGAATTAAAAAAGTGACATGATGGTCACTAGACGTCTTAATTACGCATGGCGTATTTTACTTCCGTTGGCATGCGCATTAGGTGCAAAATCCCAATGCTTGTTTGTGGTAGCAGTTACAAAAATATGTCAAAAATCTGTGTATAAAATCCTTTCCTAAACTGTACTTCCACCGCCTGAACTGGAGAGATAATTCAAAAACGTTTTGCACAACTCGAAACCAACAAAACAGGCTGCGTTTGCTGGGAACGCTCTGAGTAGTACAGGTGTGATTCCTTTGTACAACGCAGCGGGTCCTTCAACTTTCATGAGTTTTTTGAACACGTCGCGAATGCCATTGGGATAGGTGCCTTCGGGCGCTAAAAATTCAAATCCGATGACAAAAGGTACAAAATAAGCGGAAATGACACTAACCTGTTTGTAAACGACTTTTTAGCACATCTGGTGGCATACCTATCAGCCAATTCGCTATTCCTGCTGCGCCACCTGCGCATATAGTTCCTAATATGCTCGGCGAATCCTTCCCGTTGTTTGTTATGTAATCTTTAATAGCCTCGTAGGTCAGAAAGTACATCCCACTAGCAGGAATATCTAAAATAATGCGATTCTAAAGCGATTCAAGTTGAACCAAATTAAAAAAAAAAAAAAACAACAAACTAACAAACCTGCCCCCTAAATAAATTACATATTTTTCTGATTTACACAGAACCACAATCGGAAGAAACCGATAAAATTATTAATCATTTTTAAACCTCCCAAAATATCCAGTTGGTGAATAATTTTTCTTTAAGCACAGATAAATGATGATAAAGAAAGGAAATAAGCGGGGGAGAACATCCTGTGGAATATCAAATTTAAATTTCATTTCCACAACAAGAGTTAAAACAGTAACGATGTTACAAGTAATAAGTTTGTTGGTGCTAATTAGTACAATTTCTGTAAGTATAAGTGAAAAATACGACATGTGACAATAATGAAACTGATTTAGGGTGTAGAAATTTTGGAAAAGGATAGAAATTGTCCTTTAACATGCACATGTCAATTGGAACATTTAACTGAAACTGCCATCTACCGATTTATCCAAAATAACAAAAAGAAACAAAGTTCTCGTGAAGTGAATTCTGTCGAGTTTAATGATGTACGTATGCACAGAATTTATGTAACAAAAGCTGATAAAATTTATCTTTAAGGTGCTGTATGATGACAATTTGGAGGCGGAATTGCTGGAAGATAAACAAATAGTTCGTTCAGCTATCTGTATTTTACAAAGTGAATCGCAGCCTTTGGAATTAATCGAAAAATTGTCCGAAGATACAGAAACATTAACATTAATCCAAGGATACAACACAGGGAGTAAAATAGTAAAGTTTAGTAACTTAAGCAAATTCAAAAATTTACTCAGTTTTGAGTTACTTGGGCCAAATTCGTTGAATAAATTAACAAACAGTAGCCTAATCAGTGAAATTGATACGCCACTGCCGACATTGAAATATTTAAATTTAGAAAACATTCTCATAAAAAATTCCAAAACACAAATTCAAAATTTCGTCAAAAAATTTAGTGAAGATTTACAAACTTTTGAATATGTTCAAAAAGTTGATAGCAATTCTCATCCATTGACGATGGTACAACAAGGGACGAATGAGGAAATTCTACCTTACGATAAGTACAAAGAACAAGATAACGAACAAAAAATTCCTTTATTTATAGGTTTCAAAAACTTATTTTTGCTGAGAATAACCCACTGCGAACTTAACAACGTTCACTGGGCCATGTTCGACGGTTTAAACAATTTACAATATTTAATTTTGGACAAAAATAATTTAAGATTTATACCACCATTTGCGTTTTACGGCACCCCAAATTTAAAAACCTTATCCTTAGCTCACAACAACTTATTAGATATTCAAATAACAGATTTGGCCGGCCTTTTAGAACTCGAATATTTAGATTTATCTTTCAACAACTTCTCACAACTGTCAGAACTATCGCTGCCACCGTTTCCCAAACTCAAATTAGCCGATTTTGGGAATAATCCGATCACAGTGATATTCCCCAACACATTTGAAGTCATGAACACAACAGATTCCCTAATTATTGGTAGCAACGACGTCAATTTATCTCTGATGACGAACTCCTTCTTAGGTTTGAATCTATTAAAAGCTTTGACCTTAAATAATTTAAACATCAAGTTACTTAAAAGAGATTTGTTTGTGGGCATGCCCAGCTTAAACGAATTAATTCTGACTGGTAGCATAACAGAAATTGAATACGACACGTTTTTGGATGTATATAAACTAAAAAAACTGATCTTGAGCGATTGCAAAATAAAAAACGTTTCGATGGATGCCTTCATAGGTTTGGAAAATCTGGAAATTTTGGATTTGTCAAAAAATTTATTAGAGTATTTGCCGCCGGGAATTTTCGATCAGTTAATCAACATCAAAGAAATCTATTTGAACAACAATAATTTCACAAAGTTGCCGAAAGATGTATTTTCAAAAATCCACGCGAAATTAATTCGAGTGAACGAAAACCCGTGGCACTGTTCTTGCGAAATGAGCGAATGGAAGCCGATGATTATCAACCGAATTAAGCAAAAGGTCACAAAACAGTGCGAATTCACTCACGACAAGGGCGTAGGGTGCCCCCCGGAAAATCGTTTCACTTTTAAGTACATCTACGAAAATAAAGTGGCACCCAAGTGTTTGGAACCTAAACAATATGTCAATTGGAGCGTGTTTCACGTCATGAGAAGGCTACTGAAGTGCCCCGAATATAAGCCAAAAATCAAAAAACATCATCATTTAAAAAAGAATATTCACGAAAGCAATACTACTTTAAACAAAACTAATACACCGCACAATCAATTGTCTAAACTCGATCTATTACATAATAAATTTATCAAACATGGTGCCAATTCCAGTAATCTAAATCAGAGCAATGATGAAAATAATGAGTTAAACGCTTTGTATCCAAATTCTCATTATCAGATTGATAATAATTCGGTTTTAAGTCAAAAATACGTCAAACATAAAGCGCGAAAATTTAGGAAATACAAAAAAAATCCCCATTTTGAAATGGATAATTCTATCACAAATCTTTAATCATGTTTGTCTTGTATGTTTGTATTGTATTTATGATAATGACAATACTTTTGTAACACAAGTGAAATAAACCATAATTAATAACGGGCAGAACAAAGATAGATGTAGTGGTATTATGTGACTATTGCGAATACAAAAGCAAATAATTGTTTTGTGTTGTTATCGGAGATTTTTGTACTGTGTATATAAAATAAACTTTAATAAACTTTTGGTGGTTTACATACCTCTTAAGAGCGTAGCACCTGATCCCCTATAAATGCTGCGGATTCCTCCTTCCTTGTACAGCTTTCGCGCACAGTCTACAGGTCCGTTATAAAGTTTGGGAGCTCCGGAACCTTGCTGTATTTGAAGCAAACATTTTATTCTCTCTCCAGGGGCCATGATAACAGTGGTAAAAATCCCTGAGAAGGCACCAGCAGTGAAATACTCTAAATAAGTGAACTGTTGGCCACTTGGGGGTCCGAATAACTGCTTTCCAACACCGTAACCCATGAAAGATATAGCGAAAATTGGAGCTACACCTACTAATGGAGCACCCATTCCTTTATATAGCCCCCGAATCCCTTCATTCCTAATTGTAGTTTTAAGGCAATCTAAAGTTCCTGAATACAGTGGTTTCTCTCCGGGTTTGGGAATGGGCATAGTCTGCAAACGCACCTGAAAGACCCAGAGTGTAACATATGGAGGATACGAGCAATGCTATATTTACTTTTATTGTGTCTAAGGGGTGTCCCACGACTACGGTGCAGATGCCACCGAAACCCCCGCAGATGAAATACTGAATAGGCCCCATTTCCGACATTGTTGGAGGAGAAAATTATGTAAACCCAGACGAATTAGAAACACAAATGGATTTGTTAACCTCAAAATTTTTAGTTGTGAATTATGGTTTTATTTTTAGTGGGAGATTTGGAAATTACAAATGCAACTTTTCGTGATTTATAAAATAATAATAAATAACACCGACACTTTCAAAAACTTAATCACTTAACAAAATTATTTGACACTTTAAATGATATGGGAACATTTGAACTTTGACGCGCATGCGCATTGGCCACGAAACTAAAATTATAATTTCAGATTTGTTGTGGACTATAAACAACAAATTAAATGAAAAATTGTTATAATTTCGCAATTTATTCATGCGAGTGCAATTTTGTTGTTAATTTTTAAACATTTCAAACTTCTTCGAAATTTCAATTGAAAAGTCTTCGTGAGAGTTCGGATTTTATTATCCAATCAGATGTTTGTTGTCAAGATAGCCGAGGTTTCACGAAGTTTGTTTCTGTTTATTGTTTTATAACCTCACTTTCGGTGGTTATTTGTAAGTTTTTTTTGCAAAGAGAAAAATAATTACTTTAAGAATGTCAACACTACAAAAGCGCAAATCGGATGGGACTGAGTTAGAGACAAATTGTGACAATAAGAAACGACATCTAAACGAGCATGATTTAGAAGCAATGATCTCACAGCTTGTAGACGAAGTACTTGCACAAGGGGACTTGGGAAGACTGGTTGTTATTCAAGATGAAAATGAAAGCCCATATGTGACTTTACAAAATTCCGTTTCCTGCGTAAACATGACTTTAAGTGTTATTAAAGATATTTCCAATCAGTAAACATTCACCAAGTTGGTGTGGTGTGGGACTAATGAGTTGCAATTTCTAGGGAAAGTTTTGAACTGCAAATTAATGGGGTACAGTATGCGAAAGGAATTTTCCAAAATACACAACTTGCCAAAAAGCCATTAGCTGAAGAAGCACTTGAAAAATTGAAAGCTACCTCTTTTTTCATATATAAGGTATCAGTAATGAAAATAAAAAATTTATATTATTCTTCATTTTTATGCAGAAAAATAATTATGTTAACGTGACGAAACAGAATTTGCAAGCTTCAACTAGTAGTAGTCAGATGTTGCCTCAATCAATGGTAGATAATGAGAGTGTTGCACATAAGATAATGATGAAAATGGGCTGGACTGGTGGTGGGCTTGGAGCTCAAGAACAAGGAAGTCTTGATACTGTTGTTTTGTGTGAAAATATTAACCGGCTGGGCTTTGGAAATGACAATATTATGGCGGAAATTTCAAAAAAGTTGGAAGATTTTTCAAAATCTTCTAAATTGCTCACTTTAGTATTCGATGCAGATTTTACTAAAGAAGAGCGAATATTAATACACAAGTATGCACATGATTCATCATGTACAATATATAGACATTTGTTTTTTAGAATTGCTAGAAAATATAATTTAAAATCAAAAAGCTCAGGAACAGAATCCAGGAAGTTGAGAGTTTCTAAGAAGATTACCAGAATTGATATTGTAAAACAATTGCTCAAAATTGGTGGTGAGGATGGATTGTATAAGTTGCATATACCCACCAAATTTGCCCACATGTGGAAAACTTAAATATAAAGTAACTTTAAACAACAAAGAGCCAGTGTTTCGCCCTTTCATTTAAATTGTTTATTTATAGTTTTAAGGTATTCATAAAAACTTGTTTTTAACATTGAACATGTTTGAAAAATAATTCATTTTCATGCGAGGAAATCAAATATATGTTATGGTACCTTTATTTTAATCAAGTAAATTGCTTTGGACTGAAAATTCCATAACTTAAAGTAAAATATGAAAAAGACTGTTTTCACTTTCAATAAAAAAATCATGAGGTTATTATAATCTTCCCGCCTAATTTCAAAAATGAATTTTTTTGAAAATTGGTACCATTTTAAAGATAAAATATTTTTGTAGAAAATTTTATATTACATTTTTATATTAAAAATGAAAACTTCATTTCCAAATTGTTTTAACCTAATCGTTATCATTGTAGAATAACATGTATTTGTTAATTTAAATTGATTAAAATTTAATAAAATGATAAAATTGATTTTTTTTATTCTGAACAACCTCTATATATTATGAAAAGGCCTTCAGATTATGTAAATAAAATAACATATCTTGCATTAAAGAAATGAAATGAATCTGGGAATTGAAATAAAATGTTACAAATGTGTAGCAGAATTGCCAGAATTGTAGGATTTTGTCTAATTTAATCTTTTGATTATCTTCCATAGATATTGACTTCCTATGCCCACTCCTCAAAACGATGAATTTAAAATTGTGTTTGTGTCGCCCAGTGTTGATAATAAGATAAAGAATTTATTTAGGGGTAGTAATTAACATTCGGTAATTTAATGTGTTTTGCAGACAAAAAGAAAATAAAAAATGCAAGATAAAAAAATTAAAAATGCCTTGTATTTTAAAGAAATTTACAATATAAAATATANNAAATTTAGCATGATGTAATAATATGAAATGCCTCAAATAGCATGTAAACGGTTGCTTGCCGTGTGCTACATAAACTCAAACAAATAAGTGAGCATGAATACTTGTTATATTTTATTGTTCATAATTATCGCTTCAAAACCGAAATTAATTGTGAGAGACAGTAAGATTCCTCAATACCTAGTTTGTTAGATGGTAGTGGGAGTGATGAATTTAAAAAGTATGAAGCAAAGAGAAGAAAAAAGATAGATAAGAAGTAGAAAAAAAAACAGGTATTTAGCAGTAAAGCTTTAGCTCTAAAATCAGTATAAGAGGATTTTTGGAGCTTTTATCATAAAAATGTGGATAAAAGCAGTTATATTAGTGCTATTTATCGTTGTAACAAAATGAAATATCGAGGAAAACAATGCGCCTCGGGAGTACATTTATATTATCCTGCCAATACTGATGAGGTAGTTTTATACAGATCGGAACCACCATACTTGCAACAGTATCAAGACTCTGAATATAACTCAAAAATAAAGCCCAAAAAGATTTTAGAAACTTTAGTAAAGAAACAGTTACCAGTTACCAAGAAGCAACAGATCAATAACTATTTGGCTTCTTTAAGAACGTCAAAATTCGGTTCAAATTCCATAAGTCTAGGTGAGTTGGAAAAATTTTGCATCGACCACTCTCAGGTGCCAGCAATGNNTAGGTGAGTTGGAAAAATTTTGCACCGATCACTCTTAGATGCCAGGAAATGAAGATAAGGCTTCTATATTATCTTAACAAATGGGTTACGGGGATCCGCCTTCTTTTCGATTTTTATTTCGACCAAAAATTTAATAAAACTGTTATTAAACACCTGCCATGTTCATGCGGACGCTACATATAAGCTACTATGGCAAGGTTTTTCGCTGCTGGTGTTTGGAACAACAGACCGAACCAGAACATTCCATATTTTTGGAGTGGCAGTTTGCAACAGTGAGCAAACTGAGGATTTCATTTTCTCATTCAAAGCGTTGAGAATTGACGCCGAGAAATTTTCGGTACTAATATATGATGCGGCCCACAGTATACAAAATGCTTTCAAAAATGTGTTTGGACTGAATGTTACAGTTAAGATATGATGGGCCCACTAGAAAAAAAAAAAAAAAACGTAAGAAAAGAA
Organism: Asbolus verrucosus; assembly: GCA_004193795.1. Classification (NCBI taxonomy): domain Eukaryota; kingdom Metazoa; phylum Arthropoda; class Insecta; order Coleoptera; family Tenebrionidae; genus Asbolus; species Asbolus verrucosus. The sequence continues at coordinate 1,169 of QDEB01043261.1, read as the reverse complement.
GCTGATCAACTTGTGCGCCCTAAAGAAAATATATCTAAAATTTTGGAAGATGTTGATTGTCTCCAATTAAGCAAAAATCAAGAAATATTTGATACAGCTTCCATCATGTTTCTATCAAAATGGGAGAAGCAAAAAGACTTTGTACATTATTTTGAACATGAATCGACACTAGTATGAAGTGGTTGACAAGAAGACACCAAGTACTAACAACGCCTTAAAGTCTTTTAATAGAGTTATTAAGGACGAAAATACGTTAAGAGAAAGGCTTCCTCTATCTCGATTCTCAGTAATACTAAACGTACAAAACTATCTGGTCTCAAAATTATTCGGCAAAATTAAAGGAAGTGCACTTAAAGTTGGTTATTGACCTAGATTAGTGAACAAAATCTTACAAATGAGTTAAAGAACCAAAAAAAAAAATGTATTTCCAAAGCAACACTATCGGGTCATGTTTACATTATTCCCTCAAAAGAAAACACTGAGGTTAGCCAGGACGAGTTAGAGAAATGTATGAGCCTAGACTTTCACAGTTGTTATGTTCAGTATATGGACATCAATAATTCCCGAAGACCAAGATAATTGGATTAATGGTGAATGTGATTGTCTGGCATATTTTAAAAAGCTAATATGCAAACACATCGTGGGATGGCTATTCGGCTAAAAGTTATCACACTACCTGCTGAAACAAAAACAATTCTAGTTGGAATGAAAAGACGTCGGGGGCGACGAACCAAATCTAAAGAGGCTTTTCTAATGCAATAGATAAATAATGTATAACTATTTTCCTGACTTTGACATATTGTTTCATTCTTTTATTTCAGTTATTAGCACCCCGTTTTACTCTCCGCCACACAATTTTGTTAAGTTTTGTTATGTTACCAAACAGTTTTTTAATGAATTTTATTTTGAGTTTTGTACCTTTTTGGTGTTGACCACTTGGTGTTTTTGTTTTGTTTTATGTATTGTCAGAATTATCATGTTTAAATACATATTTGTTTTGCGTTTTATTTAAATGCGTTTTGGTTTTTGAATAAAAATATTCTTTGTGGATATTGAAATTTGCCTAGCTAGATTTATTATTTTTAACGAAGAGTAAGTGTTCCTCATACAGCATTTATTATTATTTATGGAGCTTCTTTTTATTTTTTACGAGGCATTCATTGATTTTA
>QDEB01043254.1:0-20935 GCA_004193795.1 Asbolus verrucosus | reverse complement strand
AAATATATAAATATAAATATAAATATATATAACTTGTAATGTATATCTTATACGCACCTGATACGATTCTTTTTTATTTTTAGATCAATAAAGAACTTGATTATAGCAGCCTATGAACTTTTTTTGCATGTCGTTGATTAGTTCAGTATTCAGTTTGAGTAATCAGTTATCACAATGAAATGCCATGAATATCAACAAAAAGTCAGGATAATAAACTTTTGGTAAAAATAACTATAAAAGATGTTGGAAATGTTCGTGTCATACTGCTGAATTTCTGCAAGCAAAATGTGGCCCAAATATTGGCAAATTCAAATTCATTAGCTCATTTGATTGTTCAGTGTATCCGATGTATCGGATCGATAGTGGGGTAGTACGCAATTTTTTTTTTCAAAAATCACTTGAAAAATCCACATTTCTCTGACTATTGAAATGCAGTTATCGATAGGTTTATCTATCAACTGCCTCTAATGGTAGATGACACCAAAATCAAAAGGAGAAGTTAAAATATTATATATTGTCACACAAAAATTTTAATACCTAAGCATATACAAAAAATAATAAAATAAATAAAATAAAAAATAAATAAAAAAATAATAAAAATAATTTGACTTCCTTGTTTACTTTGCTGTAAGTGTCGCAGAACCACGTAAAACAACACGGGCATAAAATCCTAAATTCGCAAAGTTTGTGTTTTTAAATTCATCATAAAATAGAATTTTGGATCACTCAGTACTTATAAAGTATATATTCAACAATTTCGTTGTCTTCCAGATATTTATGATCGATCAATGAGAATTTTTTTTTTTGTTAGCAGTAATCTAAAAATTACGAACACTGTTTTAGTTCTAGTAATTAGATATTTTTATTCTACGATAGTTATAGTTTTGTTATAATCTGAGAACGTTTTAAAGTAGCAAATTAAAATACATTCTAGAAAAAAAGTCGTGAAGAGAGTAGTGGAGCCGGCAGTGGTGTTGAAATTTTAGTCAACGAACCATACAAAGATGGGCCTGGCGGACAAGGACAATACACACACAAAATTTATCATGTAGGAAGTCATTTACCAGGTAAATGATCGAAACCTTATAATTTAAAATTACTAGAAGGAATTTTTTTTTCGTTAGGATGGCTGAAAGGCATTCTTCCAAAAACAGCGCTTATGGTTGAAGAAGAAGCATGGAACGCTTATCCGTATACCAAAACTAGGTACACGTGTCCTTTTGTTGAAAAATTCTCATTAGAAATTGAAACGTATTATTACGAGGATAATGGCCACCAGGAAAATGTGTTTCATTTGTCTGGTAGTGACCTTCGAAATAGGATTGTGGATGTGATAGACGTAGTAAAGGATCAGTTGTATGGTGCAGATTATTTGAAGAATGAAGATCCGTCTTTTTTTAAATCAGAAAAATCAAGTAGAGGACCTCTATCGGAAAATTGGTTAGAAGAATATTGGAAAGAAGTGCAAGGAAAACCGCAGCCCCTGTCAAATGGAAAAGCACTAATGTGTGCGTATAAATTGTGCAGAGTTGAATTTAGATACTGGGGCATGCAAACTAAAATAGAAAAGTTTATACACGATATAGGTACAAAGTAATTCCGATGGAGTCGTTGTTATTATTAAATCACTGTTTCTTTAGCTCTTAGGAAAACTATGCTTAGAGCTCACAGACAAGCATGGGCATGGCAGGATGAATGGCATGGTTTAACAATGGAAGATATAAGGGAAATCGAAAAACAAACCCAACTTGCATTAAAAAGAAAAATGGGGCAAATAGAAGATGAGGAAATTGGTAAGAAATCATTTTTCCAATTTTAAGTTAGGGGGATCTGTGACATTAGAAAAATTAAATTTTAGTAACAAAGTACATCATTCAATACGTTGAGATGAATGTTTCTTAACTCATGTAGACAACATTAAAGCTTATGTAAACTGTTAACATCTGATGTAATGTGTGGGAAGTTCTAAATTTAGTAAGCAGTATGAAAATATTTATGCTTAATTCTTAAACAATCCGTAAGAAAAAATGTATGGATAAAGTCAATGTTTATCAGAAAATTACATCGTAGAGAGTACTTTGTGTCTGCTGAGTTAATAAATATGTCATTTACATATTGCTGTTAATACTGATAAGCACATACATACTTAAATGGATGTGCGTTCTTTTGTTGTAACAATGTCTTACTAGATGTTTAAATTTTATAGATGAAGATGATAATTTGAACAACAGCACTCCAAAAGAAGATCCCGTTAAAACTTTGGCGGCGACACTTGGTAGCATCGAAGTTTCAGAAGATAGTCCCTTGTTAAGTAAAAATTCAAACATTCCTATAATACAAACAGCAGTCAGTTCAGATGCCGATCTTTCCCCGGAAGACGAAACAATATATAAGTAAGCAAACACTCTCTATGTCATTAGTTCAACCTGATTTTTTAATAAATAAATGAAATGATATTTACGATATCAACAAAAACAAGTTTTATTCACACGTCGCTAGAACACGAAATGTACGTACCATGTATTCAAGTCCAAGGATTAAATAATGTGAAAGCGAGAATCGGGTTCATTTAAAATATTTTTTTTCTACGACCATCGGAAAAGTACAGTCGATGTACAAAAAAAAAAAAACAAAAAAAAACGGAACATTCAAAATTTTATCATTGTATCTATATTAAGCTATAAAACTGCCAATCAAAATGAAACATGTTCAATGTTAAAACAAATAATTGTCATTGAGAAGCAAACTTTTGCACAACGCCTCAGAAATAGATAATCATACGCGCAATTACAATTACGCAATTGAATTACGTTACAGCAAAAATACTGTTTTGCTTGCTAAAAGAAAAATTGGAAATCATGGTACAGTTGAAGAATGTTTGGGCGCAAATGCCAAAACTCATGTATAAGAGTGACTTTCGTTCTCAAAATGTCGAGGCAAAAATGTCGCAACAAAAATGATGAGGCAGGGTCAAAAATAACACCTGAATCCACAAGGGAATTAGTTTCTTTTTTATCCCGTCTACTGCAGAATGTTATAGATAATAATGGTTTTTTCTTTAATAATATGTTTCAAACAAATATAAATTTGTTTTTTATCTCCTGTTATAAAATTTAAGTTCAATTAGTCTCTTACTAGGTAATTATATTTCGAATTCGAATGATATCAAGAAACTGAATTTCGCCTTACGTTTCTACCGTCAATGCGTCATCCATATGGTATAACACAACCTTTTCATGAAAAAAAAAAAACAATTTATACAACGTACATTACAAATTTTTAAGTTTGTTCATTTGTTAATTTTGTTCCAGTTTTTTTTCTTCACCGACTACATTTTTTTAGTATAAATTCAGAATATAAATATGTTTTTCTGTAATTTTGACCTAATATAATGACATTTTGTTGTCGTTTTCAATGTCAAAATGATGCATATATTCGCACTATCTCATATTGCAACTAGTACGAAAATGAAAATGTAGAACAACTTTCTAGAGTTATTACATATTTCCTTGACAATAGCTGTAACGGCCTCTTCCTTAATAATAGAAAACCATTTAATTTTTTGAATGTTTAACCTTTTTAAATCGATAAATAAACGAATAAACTTTATAATGTTATCATAGGAATTGTTTACAAACCACTAGAAACTTGGATTTTAATAAAATTTTTCGTTATTTATTTTTATTAAAAGTGTGAAGAGTAAAGTGTCGTTTCCTTCTTTGGGTGATTATTAAACTTCACCCGTGGGTGAAGCATACGCTTTATTCTCTTGTTAGTAATTAGTATTTAGCCCTTGCTTATAGCTGTTACCTTAGTAACATCCACAATTTGTTCGTAAATGAAAGAACGATTATTGGACTAACCTTTTTTTACTGTGCACGAATACAAAGACAGAATAAATATTATAAGGGTATAATAAAAGAACAAATTTATAATTTGCATGTTTTACTAATTGTAAATTAGTTTTTTTAACGTCTTTCCATCTTTTTGTTTTTCCGGCATTGTGCTTTTCGCACTTCTGTCCTTACCATTTTCCAGTCACTCTTATTGCCTTTTGGGATATTAATATATGCTCTTTTTCCTATTCTCTCTTTTTACACATTTTGTCATTCGCTTCTTTCGGTTCTTCGCAGTTATTACATTTCCTCTTATTGGAGGGAACTCTCAAAGCTGGTGTTGTGTTGTAGACGTGAAGATAAATGGCAACAGCCTCGTGGTTTACATTCACCAAGTTCATCTTCAATCAAAAGCTTTGATTTGCAAGTAGCAAACTGGAGGATAGAAAGTTTAGGCAGAGACTCGGAGTCTGGTTCAGACGAAGAATTTTTTGACTGTGAAGGTACGGTGAATTTGTAAATTATGTTTATGTAAATATTATTTTCTTGCGATCTTTATCACTTTTACAATTTTCATAAGTAATTTTTAATCAAGAAGTTATTATGAAACCTATCTACATAACGATAAGAGGTCATATAAACCAAACTTTTCATATTACTATTGTAAATATGGTAGTTGTACATCTCAGTTCCACCTATATTTTAATTCAACCCCAAAAAAGTTGATAATCTGATATACAGTGGACCACTAAATTTGATATTGACATACAAAAAACTTGTCAGTCAAATTAATAGTACAATTTTTATTGTTTTAAAAATTAAAAAGAGTAATTATTTCATTTTAGTTTCTCAAATAAATAGGAACAGTGTCATTGCTTTATGTCTTTTTGTGTTGTATAAATGTCAAATTTTTTACTCAGAATTTGATATTTGTGTGTAAATTTGTTCTTTGGCATTTTAAATAATCTTTTGTCACTACGAGGGGAGTTAATATATAATTACAAAATTTTCATTATAGATATAAAGTTTTGTTTTCATCCTAAAGAACAAAATGACTCAATTTAAAAAAAAAAACAAGATTATTATTAAGATATTGAAACAAAATTTTCAAAAGTCAACACATTTATCAAAGTTCATCTTTTGATGTAAACTATTAATTTTTTGCACTTTTACTTTCGCCGGAAATAACCACAACTTTCTTATTTTCATTAAAGAGCGGCTTGTTCAAGGAAACGGCTTGTACATTGAAACCCATAATTTGGCATTTTCTTTAAGATTGAAATGTATAAAATTTAATTTTATTAGCTGTTGACAATATACGAATTCGAAAAATCGTAATGGGCTATGGAACTTCATTTTAGGTGAAATAGTTAACAATGTACTCCTTGAAAAAGCGAAAATTATGTGACTCACTTGATTCAGAAATATATTTTTAATTAGAAAAATTCGGGAAAAAGGCATTCGAAGGATAGATACTATTGGACTCATAATTTTGTGTAGAATCTCAAAATATAAAAATGTATATGTAAAATAAAAAAATTGTGGTCATTTCCGTCGAGACTGCGAAAGATTTATTTATTTATTTATTTATTTATTTATTTATTTATTGGTAAAAAAATCGGATTTTATAAATAGGTTGACTTCGAGGAATTTTATTTCAGTATCTCAGTAAATAAAGAAAAAAAAAAGGTGAGCCACTTTCTCTAAAAAGTGCATGTAGATTTTTTTAATTGGCGAAAATCAGTCAGAACAATAAATCAGATAAATCAAACAGAAATATCCAGACAACAAAACTGTCGGTATAATATTCTCATTTGATTCTTTTGTTTTTCCATAAATGATTTTCGCCAATAGTGGATTCGTAATGATATCTTTTCAAATCTACATTTGCAGTATAAATAAAAACAAGTCTGATATATTCATTTCTCAAAAGACATGTTGATATAATTTTGTGTTTTTTAACATTTTCAGATTCATCCTCTCTGGCAAAATGGAGTTCTTTGGATCTTTTAACAGAAGAAGATACTGATACTACCTCACCAACAGTTATTATAGATAAAAATGGTAAGTTTTATTAATTTTATAAACAACATATTTTTGTTGACTTACTATTTTTACATGTCAAATAGATGACAGTATATTTTCTCCTACATTCCTGCAACGGGTGGCTAGTGAACGAAGTAATAGGAAATTAATCCAAAGAGGTAAAGTTAACTCATTGGATGCATCATGCCCAGAATCACCAAGTGCATCTCCTGCACACCTTCCATGCAATACTACAGTATTACTACTGATACTTCACGCGGGAAGCGTTTTAGACGCAAATGTTGACATGACTGCAAAAAAATCTGATGTTACTACTTTACGTGGCGCTTTTGAATCAGTTATGCGTCAACATTATCCTTCGCTAGTAGGTCACATCGCAATAAGATTGGTGTCTTGTCCTTCAATTTGTACAGAAGGCCTTGCAATTTTATCTAGGTAATTTAAAATATTTCCGCAAATGTTCCCTTTTTTTAATATACTTTTATTTTAGTCTTAGTCCGTACAGTTTTGATGTTTCTCCTTCCTGTATTGATGTACCTCAAATTACCCACGATTCCATTCCGATTGGTGCTATTCCAATTTTGGCAACTTCTACGTCAGACTACCATGAAACTATAACAAGGACAATCAGTGCCGCAAACATAACTTACCAAGGTATTCCATGCGAGCTTCAGTTGATAAATAAATCCGAAATTATTTTACAATAATTGTAGAATTTTTAAAGTCTGATGAAGGCCAAGGATTTACTGGACAAGTGTGCATTGTAGCTGACTCTATAGGATCAATTTTAGCATATGATGCATTATGTAGGACTACAAAGTATCAATCAAGGCATGGAAGTGAAAACAGTATTTTGGAAAACGATACTTGTCATAAAGGTATGTCTGCATTTGTACAGAAAGAACAAATTTAGATTTTATAACCAGAACATACTGAAATACCTAATAACATATTACATATAATAACAAACAACATTAACCATAAACTTTTTCACTTGTTACTTTTTTGTTTAGTTATTACAGCGACAAAACAATATTTTAACTAAAAATAAAATGTTACAGATGAAGTACAAGTAAACGAAACTGGTTATTTGACGGCGCCGTCACCTCGCAGAAGATCATCATCTACAAGTGAACAATCTAATCAGATGAAATTCGATTTTGATATAACAGATTTCTTTATGTTTGGTAGTCCCTTAGCTTTAGTTTTAGCATATAGAAAAATAGCTGCCACTGATGATAAATCTAGTAAGTATAAAACAATGTAAATAATTTTTTGGTTAATGTATTATTTTAGGTATCATAACCCGTCCAAGTTGTCTTCAAGTTTATAATCTGTTCCATCCTACTGATCCAGTGGCGGCACGTTTAGAACCACTTTTATCTGCAAGATTTTCAATATTACCTCCTGTAAACGTGGCTCGATATGCAAAGTATCCTCTTGGAAATGGACAACCTTATCATTTACGTAAGTTATTTATTTTAATATGTATGTTAAACTTAATTTCTTTCTTTAGACGTTAGTGTTATCTGTTTCTCATGCCCACAAGCTTCTTTTTATATAATTTTGTTATGTTAGAAGATTGGAACCTCTAGTTACTAACACCTGATAACTATTTTAGTTGAAATCCTTCAAACTAATCCTCAGATGTTTAGCGATTCTTCACAACACAGACGTTTATCTGAGGTTTCTATTCAAAGTACCGTTTCTGGACTTATTGATAATATACCTCTTCAAGCTATTAATGCTTGTAAGTATTAGAAAATGTATGTGTAGTTTTGTCACACACATAGTTGTTCGTTTAAATGTAACATTCTCACAATTTATAATTTATTTTTCGATTTTATATGAAAGTTAGAATAATTACTAAATTTCTTCAAATTCATTTTCAAAGGGTTTTAAGTTATTGTTTTATTAATCGATATTTTGATGGATGAAACAAAATTTTATTAAGGTAAATTTGAAAAGTATTTTCTTTCTTTATTTTGGAAGATTTAAAGAAATAGTATCAGTTTTTTGAATTTTGTTTCTTCTGTTTTCAGTGAAAAATGTTTGAAAGTTAAACATGTTTATGAAGTCTTATAAAATAATATGTATTCTCTTATTGCTCAGCTTATTTCGTATGATGCAAGTAATTGAGGAACAATCAAGAATTTATGGTGAAAGTGATCCATTTACATCTAGGCACGCATCTACACGTCATATAATGCTTCCTTGAACATGTTTTAGTATTTTTAGTGAAATCGTTTGTGCCACATTATTTATTCTTCCAATTAATTTAATAAATTATATTCTTCACGGAAAAAAAATCCATAATATTTGAAACACATGAGCGTGTGGAGCCGATCTGTTAAGTGTACCTTAAAACATAATCTTACAGGTTGAGAATAATTAGACTTAGCAGCTTTCCAACTGCCAGGAATATATCTGAATATTCTTGAAATAATGTTTACAATAAACACTTTACTAATAAAATGACAATAAACTACATGTAACTTGACAGAATTGTTGAACAATATCCATAGTAGCCACAATAATTAGATTAAAACTTTCTTTGTTGCAATGCTATATTGCCAGATGTAGTTTACTCAAAAAATGGCTAAAATAAAGTGAAAATTAGTTAATTAATAAAAATGTAAAGTTTTTACGAGTATAAAGATGAAAATCTTCATTTTTGTCCAAAAAATTATTGAATAAATAGATTTCTTTTTTCAAACTTTAGGGCTTTTAAACTAATACAAAAACGTAAAGAATTTTTGTACATTATTATTAATGTGAATATACTTCATCATGTTCTGCACTTTTTCTGCCGCAATTTTAGAACAAGTATAAAAAATATCAAAGTTGAACTGTTGATTCACATCTTCTTTACGCAGCTTCCATTGTCATATCGACGTATCGTTCAAATTCTAACATAACGTCGTATTCATCGTAAATGACTAGCGGATTGGGTCATAAATGGATGAGATCTTATAGGTTAATTATTATATTATTGTTTAACTTTGCCCACCATAGACGTGGGACATTATATCTTTTTGGTATATGGGGTGCCATACGTCTTGTTACTTACAAAATTTGAGAATGAATATTCTAGTCAAATTATTACAAATAACTTTTTTTATTTTTAAATATTCGAAAGTCATTCATTCTCTCGTTGATGCGGTAGATGAATTAATTTTGTCCACTTCAGTTCAGTTCACTAAACCACGCAGTCACAGTGAATTTAACCACGTTTCTTTTTACAATTATGTTGTAAATGTTTTGACATTTTCAAATTTATGTTAAATTTTTTTACATGTTATTGTAATTTGCATGATGGCACTTAATTTATCGAGCCGACTTGTCAAAATCCAAATACGTCAACAATTAATTAATACATTAAATGTTTGTAAAGTCAAATCGTTTGGACCTTAATTGATAAAAAAAAAGAGATATAATAGAATTTGGCTTTCATATTATTTGTAAAATAACTAATTTCAAAACCACTTCCCGAACTTCATTGAAATTGTATAAAAACTCTTTGTAAGAGAAAAATTTGAACATTTACTTGCATTTAACATAAAACGTACATTTTAAAATAGTTGAAACATTTTCTTTTTTGACTATTTTAAAGTACTTACATAAAATCCTTCAAAAATTGCTATAAATTGCTTTTTAGATTATAATATAACATTGTTTAACTCAGTAAGGTACACATTAAATTTTATATTAAATTTGAACCAGAGAAAAACAACAATTTTTGTTATAAGAACAGTTTTTATTTAACAAGGAGTATTACTGAATGGTGTTTGATAATAAATTTTTCTGAGAATCCCCAGATTTTGAGTTACGTAATTTTGAATTTGATAAGATATGTATTGATGTTAATGAATTATAAACAGCTGGACATGTATAAATTTAATGTTAAAATTTACCTATACATGTTAGAAACAAATTAAATGTCGATAATAATAAATAAAAAAATAATGTCGATATCTTGTTTTTCACTAATGTAAACGTTCCACAATGTAATATGATTCTGCATAATACCATCCTTACACAGTTTTCTGCCAACTTTTAAAGTTGCTAATGTTTTTAAAACTAATAATTATTTTTGTTGCAAGGGTCTAATAATCATTTTTGGTGATGTTTTAATGATTTTAATGGCCTGGAGTTTTTAACGTAACCATCGTTTGGTGTCAAAATGGATCAACAGCAATCAGAATATGTCAAAAAATGTATGTGACTTACATTAACATTAATTGTTGAAGAAGTCAAGTACTATTGATTTGTATATCACGGATGAAGCACATTTCATCAGCTTCCAACAAGAAAGTGTAAAGATTTACCGAACTTTTACTGTTACATCCAAAATATTAAATTATTAAATTATTTTTTAAAATATTAAATATTATTTGTGTTTAAAAATTATTTTTACTTTTAATTCCTACTTACTTAACTCAATGTTTTGGTTGATTTTTTTTCTGAATAAACTCTGTTAATACAAATATTTATTTTTATTCAATTAATGTTTGAAAGAACTTAATTTAATTTTTCAAATTTGACTTTTTAGAAAATCCAGTGTCAAGTGTAAACTATGCACACTAATACATGATTTTATTAAATTAAATACTAGTTTAACCGTGTTTCCAGGAAAATAAACAGTTTTTGTTGTTTATCTCGAAAACATACAAATGTTACTAAATTCCTTTCAACAATAATGGATTCAATTAAGTTGTGTCGATTAAAATCTAAATGTGATTGTAACATAACAGAATTTCCAACGAACAGTGAAGTTATTGACATTGTGGTTGTTAAATTTAGGATTTCTTTTATTTAAAAATTAATCAGCGAATTATTCTTTTAAGCTGCACTTTCATGTAAATATCGACTCTTATAATCAACATGATTGATGTAGATTTTTATTTTTATAGTGCAACAGAAGTGGTGGGGTAGTAAACGGATGGATTATGCTTTATATTGTCCAGAAGGTTTGTCTAATTTTCCTACAAATGCTCTTCCGCATTTATTTCACGCCAGTTATTGGGAAAGTTGTGATGTAATCGCTTTCATACTGCGCCAGGTTGGTGGAATTGAAGCGGCGCCATTGTCTGGTGTCGAGGATAGAGAATTATGTTTTAAACCTGGTCAACCTAGAGAGAAATGGATTAAAAAAAGAACGTCAGTCAAGGTTAAAGTATATTATCCACTAACAGAGTTTTTCTCTATATATTTTTAGAATGTTACAGCAAATCATCGTGCCAATGACATTATCGTCAGAGAAGGAGCTCCTCAGCTTTTATCGGCAAGATTTATGTATGGTCCTTTGGATATGGTTGCGTTAACAGGGGAGAAAGTTGACATTCACGTTATGCGAGATGTAGCAATTGGAGAATGGATACAAATTGCTACAGAAGTGACTGATAAGACGGGAAGAATTACCCATACAATTCCTGAAGAGAAATCAGTTGGTTATGGACTCTACCCAATAAAGGTAAAATATTATTTTACTAAAAATTAATATTTTCCTTAATGCAAAAATTGCTTGGTATGTGATGAATTTTTTAGATGGTTGTGAGAGGTGATCATACGTCGGTTGATTTTTTTATGGCTGTAGTTCCTCCTAAAACTGAATGTATAGTGTTTAGTATTGACGGTTCTTTTACTGCCAGTATGTCAGTAACAGGAAGAGATCCAAAAGTAAGAGCTGGTGCAGTTGATGTGGTCAGGTAGTCTTTTTATTGTTTTAAGAAGGATCATCAACTTAATCTTTTTGTATTAGGCACTGGCAAGAACTCGGTTATCTTATAGTATATATAACAGGGAGACCTGATATGCAGCATAGAAGAGTTGTTTCTTGGTTATCACAGCATAATTTTCCCCATGGACTTGTGTCGTTTGCAGATGGGCTTTCAACTGATCCCTTGGGACATAAAGCGGCTTATTTAAATAATTTGATACAAGTAATCCTCTTTGAAATAAGTATAACACGATTATAATTTAATAATCTTTAGAATCATGGAGTAATAATTCATTCTGCTTATGGTAGCAGTAAAGATATTAGTGTATACACTTCAATTGGATTGAAACCAAAACAAATATTCATTGTTGGAAAAGCATCAAAGAAACAACATGCTCAAGCAACAATTTTAACAGATGGTTATGCTGCTCATCTAACCAATCTTATGGCCCACGGTGGATCTAGACCTGCTCAAGGAAATGCCCGAATGGTGATTCCCAGGGGATACTTTGGTTTACCTGGCCAGAGTTTTTCAAGAAGACGAAGGTAAAGTGTTAGACATAAAAATATTTTTTGCCTGAATTATTGAAGTGGATTACTTTTTTTTTAATAAAAGCAGAATGGTAGGTAGTAGTTTAATATGCATGTGGTGGTGTCACTGTTTCAGCCACGACACGGGGATCTCTTCTCCTGCGCGCAACAGTGGTTTTCTCAAGCGCAAAGTTTACATTAGTCGTGTGTAACATTGACGATAGTTCGTAGGATATGGTAATTATTTTAATAACTTTGCACTAACAAGTAGACTTTTTGCACTATATTTTGTAAACAAGCTGAGTTTGCTGTTTTTGCCATTAATAATTGAAGAAACCACTAAAAGCTGTAAATTAACAAGATTGATAAAAATTAAACTTCATAAAAATACCTTGTATGTAAAATTATTGTTCTACATGCCATATTCATCTTCACCATAAAACCTATAAAATAATATTGAATATAAAATAAAATTGAAAAGATGTTTAAAGAGATAACTCGTTTATTAAGCTTAAATGTGTTGTGTACATATATAACGTGTGGATAATTACATACTGTGTTTGTTTTATTAAAATAATAGTTATTAAAATCTTAAATTTTCATTAATTCATAATTCATATGCAGTATTTAATTGTTCTATCTCATAAGATCAAAATGCTTGTGTTCATTGTATTTGCCTGCTTGTGTCTCAAGTGTTTGATGTAAATATATGTATATATTATTTAAATAATGTGAATCAACAAAGGGAAAACTTGAAATCACATTAATTTAAATTGTCATAATTAATAAGGTTTCGCTTCATATGCAGATGGTTCCAATCATGGCGTATCAACCGTCACTATAACTATTATGTTGTCAAGCATATTAACGCCATAAAATGAGAAATTACTTGGTCACAAGCTATTTTGACTCAAAACTTTATTGACTTTATTTTTCTCAAATATAGCAAGAAGTTATAAGTTTTCTACTCTTTATATCGATATTCTTTATCATTATTACGAAAGTTGTTGCACAGTTTTCGGAAAGCTTGTAAATATTTTAAGAGTAGAGTTTTTATACTTAACTATATACTTACAAGATTTATATGAATGAGATTGAACATTGTGCATAATGAGTGATTGTTAAGAACGCAATAAAGACCAAAGGATGATGAATTGTCAGAACTTGAAATTAGAGCAAATGTCCCTGAATTTGATTATTTAATATTTAAGTATTCGAGAATAATGACAACTTCCGATATTTATTTTTTAGAAAGTGGTGCTTAAATTCTATTCGAAATTTCTACCTTCAGTTATTTATTACTAATTAAATTTATTAATTATAAATCAAATCAGGACAACTTAACCGACTTGGAGCGACATTAAGCGATTTATTGCTGAGTCATTTAATATTTATCATTCGGTACCATGTCTTACGTAAATATATTACAAATTTCAGTAATCACTTGATTCGTTTATTTACACCCATGGACACCCAACTTAATATCTGTTTTTCTGATCCTGGACTTCTTGTGTACTCACTATGACTGGTACCGCCTCTTCGTCCCCGACTTCCATCTTCTTCTGTCTTAACATGATTCTTCATGTAAATTTCATAGCCAGGTCTTTTTCGTCACTTCAGTTTCTACGCGTTGGACCCCTCTTTCTTCTTAGACGGTTACCATTCTAGTATCTTTTTTGACCATCTATTGTTTTCCATTCTCTTTATGTGTCCAAACCACATCAGCTGTTTTCTTTCAGCTTCCTCAATTATATTACTTCGCAGTGCATTATTCTCATTATGTCTTAGATCTCTTCTTAGAAAGCCCATTTCTGTTACTAACAATTTTGTGTTATAAATTCTCAAAGTTGCAGTAAAATATACGAAAAATATTTTTTCCTTAGGATTGGATCAAGTTAGAAACTTGAAACTAGGTATGTTATATGTTTTAACTCATTAAGGCACCATTTGAAAAAAAAATAGATAAAGGAAATTAAGGATTTTTTTTTTATTTTGACAATATATTTATTATTTTTGCATAAAATTCAACGGTTTAACTTTTTTCTGGTTAAACAGGACAAAATAATGAAATTTTGACTCATTATTATTATTTTTTGTTCAAGTCTACGGTTTAGCAAGAATGAATGAATGAATAAGGTACATTCAAAAAGAATATGGAAAAATTTCATAAATATCAAGGTGCTTTATGTTAAATCCAGTAACCAAACAAATTTTTTATTTATCAAAATAACCAAATTATTTTTTGTTTGGACTTCCAAAATTTTTGAAGAGCCATTATATTTTATTAATTCATAATCGAAGATTCTTCTCTTAATAGTCATGTTTTCAATCCTATAATATTTTGTCAAAATTATCCCTTTTCAGACTCGCTTGTAATATATTATAGGTATAAACTAATCCGAGTGAATAAAATCATTTCAAAGCGAACAAATTATCTTCTCACGTATTAATTTTCAATCCATGGCCAATTCTGTATTAAGTACACAAAGATAACGACTAACTAATCAATAAATTAATCATAGAGGCCTTTTATTAATTTAATAGCAATTTTTGACCGCTTCGTAATGTTTATGTTTTCTATGCCGTACTTTATTTGAGTAGTTATTGGCGAGCCGCTTAGTTATGCCTAAAAAGTTTGTATTAAATTTATTTTAAAATTTTACTACTGTTCTTACTTTTTCAGCATTTTAATTTAGTTGTTGTTATATTTTATTCATCCTTAATAATTACAAATTCCGTTATGGCATCTACAGACTTGTACTTGTAGGTGTGCTGGGTAAAATGTAAGAAATACTGTAACAGTATGGTAATTGTTAATAACTTTTCTGTTTGAAGTTAATGTAAATAATACATGTATTTATATATTTTACTAAACTTTTTGACTGGAAGTTTGTTGCTTTTGAAGGTAAATGGTTCATATTTGGTATTAGGTAGATAGTAACCAACACGTTATTATCTGCATTGATCAAAATTCACAACAAATTTCTTTGAAAAAATCGATAACTGTTTTTAAAATATCAAGTACAGTAGTCTTTTAATCCGAACCCTTACAAACGAAGTAGGTGCCAAGGATTAAAAAAAAGGATAAATTCACAAAATGAGTTATTTAGGTATCCAAAGTTGACGCGTACTGTCAACTAAACTTGAGTAAACAGTTTAGTTGCTTCAGACCCAACCAGTAGAAAAATATGAATTAGTTCAACAGTTTAGTTTGATTTAAGTGCGATTCAATTCATTAAATATGTTACAAAAACCCAATAAAACTGTTTAGTTGATTTTAATTAATAGTGCTCACACGCGTCTAACTCTTGTATTTCTGTGTGTTGTTTTTTTAAATAGTATTAAATACAGGTGTCCCAGAACCAACTAACACCAAAATATAATAACGAGTTATTTAGATTTTACCAAGGCGAAAATCATTTGTAAAATAACCGAGTATGTAAGAGTTTTTAAATGGAAAGGGAATAAATATGATCAATCGCATGCAGCCTTTAAATTCGGTGTGAATATATGTTTTCTAAAGACATGTTATAAGACTACCTCTTACTTAAAACGTAAAATTTTTGCAGAACTTGGGGTAATAATTAATTCATTAAAAATTGAAAGATTTGATACAGAATTGCCTTTTTAAATTCAACTGCATCCAGTTAGTCAAACGATTACTATTATATTCATATTACTAAAAAGCACGATTATTTCAGTTTTCTCTCTTTTATTTTGTAAAAAATAGCCAGCTCCAATAAATTGCAACGAGAACTTATTTTTCATGGGAAACTAGATAAATTAAAATTTTTTAAAATAAAATCACGTGATATTTGATAACCAGAACAGATTGTTAGATTTATTTTTAAATGCAATTTAAAAATGGTCTTTGACTATCACTGATCTCTTAAAAACTCGACTATTTTACAAACGATTTTCGTTTTGGTGAAGCTAGCAATTTATTTTTAAAAGGTTGGATGTCACTTCTGGATCAGCAGGTATATTTCCAAATAAAATAAATACGTTACATTAAGAGAGAGAAACCACAAAATAACCATAATAAGCAGTGTATGAATGTGGAGAATTAAAAAAAAAACACACAAGTGATTAATATTACCCTACCATTTGTTATACTTATTC
Source organism: Asbolus verrucosus (assembly GCA_004193795.1). Classification (NCBI taxonomy): domain Eukaryota; kingdom Metazoa; phylum Arthropoda; class Insecta; order Coleoptera; family Tenebrionidae; genus Asbolus; species Asbolus verrucosus. The sequence continues at coordinate 4,681 of QDEB01043254.1, read as the reverse complement.
TCACAATAGATGAAATAAAAAAAATAGAAAAGTATATATAAATTATAAATATTTTCCAAAAATTGGAAAAATTAAAAATACGGTCAAAAATTTCGTTGGGAAGTACATTTCTGTGTTGAAAACAATACATTTTTGAAGGAAGGATTAGTGAAGCAAGGATGTGACGGTCGTGTAGTTATGAACTTTAAATAAAATTCAGGAATTGAGAAAAACTATTAATTAAAAAGTTAGAAGACGACAATGGCCCCAATTATCATATTAATTTGCCTGTTTTAATAAACTTATTGGAAAGAATGGTTTTAACAGTTGAAAATCTAAATTTAAGTTTTCCCTTAAAATTTCAAGGAATGTTTTTATAATGATGCATCAGTTTCAAGTTTTTCTTATCTGTCATTTTCAATATTCACAACATTGTCAACTTCAGTAACATGTTTCAGGAATAAGTTAAATGTGTTTAAAATGATGCAAAAAACAATTTTGTAAGAAAATTTGGCAGATCTTGTAAACGCCAAAGAAGAAAAGTCACTTTCATACATGTTAATGTTTAATATAAATAAGTTGGTTATAATGTGGTCTTTTATTTCTTGTATCAACATTAATTATAAATTATGTATTATTTCACAGCCGATCTGCAAAAAGGGCTACATCCTATCCAATAGCCACCGAAATAACGCCATTGGAAAGATCTCTGAGTTCTCGGCGTTATCAGTTGCCAAAACCTACGCTTTCAACAATTGGAAATCATAGTTCCGGATAAAATAGCTCCTTAGAGCTTCTAAGTATACATATAGTATTTTAAATAACACTTTTAGATCTTGCCATTGTTTATATTTTTCTACCTTTAACACATAGAAGAAATTTTACTATGATTGAAAAGTGTTGTTGTCGGCTGTTATAGTGAAATATGAAAGTATTTTTTGTAACGTTGCTTTCTGCTGCTGCTGTATACAATGAACAAGTAAAAAGTAATCAATCTTTAAATAAAAATATTTGACACGTTACAGTTTTGTTAAACATTTATACGACACTTCAGTATGTCTATTGATGTGATAAAAGTAATATCTATATTTATGTTAACGGTTTTAGTGAATGGTATATCAACTATAGTTATTTAAGACAACATTAAAAGTGCTTGTTCATTGTTATAAATGTTGTGTAAATAATTACACATATTATTAGAAATATATATGATTAAGAAAATACGAAAAAATGAGTATTTTGAAAGATAATTATTATAATACATATTTTTATTTAAATAATTATCGAAGTATTCTAAGAGAAAATATTAAATTCTATGTTCAAATTTTAGAAATGTTTAAAATGTGTTGTTACTTCCTCCTATTTATTGGTTATAAGTGCAGGCATTGAAATAAATCTGCTTGATTTTTAAAATTTTTAGGAAAAGTCTAATTGCTGTAAAATATTTTTGCGGTATCGATAAAAGTGTAGATTACATTTTTAAACTATATAACGTAGATATTAAAATTTTTAGAAGATTGTTCAAATTGTTCATTTTTAGTATATCCCTATTAAGTCGTCGCTCAAATTGACGAAGAAATTTAGACTGAAATCAGGTTCAGGGGATTTGGTTTTTTATTCGGGACAATTTATTACAAGTGAGTTAAGATGTTGTAGACAACCTACATTGGAAAATGTATAATAGTGGACTTACATAAAGTATGACTTCAACTTGAGAAATTTTTGAAATTTAAACTAGGTATCCTTTATATTTTTGCTTCGTAATTTGAATGAAATTCTGAAATTTACGCCGTTACACTGTTTATTACAAAATTAGGTATTGTTTGGAAAAATTTACCTTAAAAAATAAATTCACGCATGGATAGCGTGAACATAGGAAGTTTCATTTAAATTTCAAAAATTGAGTCATTTCCGAAAGCGATATAAATTATTTATTTAGTCGTAGCTAAGCTATATTAAATTTCATTACAATAATTAATAAAGAATAAATAAAACTTTCTGATTCACTAATGTAACATGTACATAAATAATATATAATATCAATAAAAAATTAGATTTTACATTAATGAATTTGCGTACATTAACTGTAATAAGTGTAATTTTACTAAAAATAAATGTAATCCACATTGCTTAAAAAAAAGATTACACGTAACTACAATCAGGAATTGTTTACATCATTAAAATAAAATGAAAAGTATTTTTCATTAATCAGAACTATGCTTTGTTTCAAATACCATTTTGTTTTTCATTGTTGTAACTTGATATTCACGAAACCTTCCATTCCCAACTTGAAATGATATAAAGCGCGTTTCGTTAAATAATTTTTTTTCGTTGTTTATTTTTATCAAGCAGAGGTGAATTTCTCCTCAAAATTTTTAAAAATTGTAATGATATGGAATTATTTAATGCCAGCACTGTATAATTGTAAAATCAGGTAAACCCCCAAACATGGCCTTAACATTATTGATTTTTATAAAATTGTAGAATAAATATAGAGAAACATATTTAAACCACAAAGAATGAACGTACATACATTAAATTTGAAATTTGTAATTGACTGTTAAAGTTGATCGTTTAATATCGCAAAAATTCGTTCAATTTATGTAGGATGAATAAACTGCCGTTAATAGGTTATTGTTCAACAAAGTGTTACAACTTTAATGTAATACAGGTTATTAAGAAGAATTTCTCTGAAGATTAATATTCAGTGTTTAAGTTAATATCATGTCTGAGGGTTTATTCAATATATTTTTATAAATATTGCAATTATTGTGTTAATTTTATTTGAAAAATGCCAGTTTTTTCCGTTGTTGAAATGTTTGTATATATTTATCTCTTAAATTATATCATTGTTAATTTCTTATATTCAAAGGGTTTTCAAAATAGGTACACAAATTTAAAGTACATTTCAAAAAAAAAAACTTCAGTTAAATATCATGAAGACCAAACTAAAAAAACGTAATACGAGTAAACTTTCATTTTGGCTAATACCGTATGAAATGTATTTATAAATATTTTACCCTTGTTCCTTTTTGAAAGTTTGCAGATTCTCGTATGAAGAATTTTACTTAAATCGTTGCAATTTTTAATCTGTGTATTTTCTTTTAACAATCATGCACTCCATGAAATGTATGCGTCTATTTCAGAAAACCCTAACAATTTTTAGCAATCAAGCCAAATTATGACTATAAAACAGTGCATGTGTACTGTTCGTATTAAAATAATGTGTGCAAAAATCGTCGTTGTAAATTGTAGGCACCTAGTTTGAATATATTATTAAGAACAGTATTTATAATTTTAATAACAGGTTATGTTATTTGAAAATGTTATTTAACTTGAAAAAAAATTTATCAAAAGTAATTGCCTCATAAAAATAATATAATTATTATTGTAGGTTGTGATAGATAAAAAACCTGAGTATATGTAATGTATATTTCACTATTTATATGTATATAACATAAACCCAACTTAAAAATGTTAATAAAGTGGAAGACATAAAATCTGTTCTTTATTTAATTTGCCACATAAAGTTAACTTTTGGCTTAAAGTGGTTAACTATTCTTGTTAAACCATAAAATGCTTACTTACATGCAAAGGCGAAAAGTTTTCTTAATAGCGCTCATTCAAGATGATGTTGATAATATAATCGTATTAAATAACGGATGTGTATGTTTTATTAGACACATCGACACATCTGTCAATTATNNATCATTATCTGGTTCACAATTAGGCGAATCAAAAGGTTTCATGAGAAAACCAAGAGTATTCTAAATATTGTCCTGAATGTTCTAGCTGATGGATTACCATTATAACTCACTTGTTGTCTATATTTTGAAAACTGATTTTCTAAAACGTTAGACAACCTGTTGATTAAAATATGGTACATTTCATCTTCATTTTCTTGTTCAAATAATTTTAAAATTCTCTCCACAACTTGTAGTAGACCTTGAAAACATGGAGGCTGACTTATTCTCTAATTTTTGTGGTCAATTTTACATAATCGTTGCATAAATTTCTTTGCTGTGTATAATGTTTCTATTTATTACGTGCTTGTTTTCCTCCCAAAGCACAGATTTATGTGAATTTGTATATATCAATAAAATCTATGAAATCTGCTGTATTTTGGTTAAAGCTCTGTATTTTGTGCTTTCTTTGTCGATTTCGTAAACATTTATAATAAACTGAAATAAAATAATTTTATCTTCTCCATCATCCTCACTTTCGACTTCAGGTCTCCAATTAATACATTATTTCTCATATTTTTTGCAATATACATGGAATCAGGTTTAGCAAAAAAATTGTCTGTTCTGTATCGTCATTATTAAGGTAAAAAAATGGATTTTCTGTTATCACTTGCAACTGATGATATGCGGCCTGATTGCTTGTTCCTTGATCACTAGGGCTCGGCGTTACCGAGCATTACTCAGTGGCGTTGAAGCAGGTTCAGGCGCTTGGTCACATATAGACGATATATGCAATCTCTCCGAACAAAGACAGCATAAATCCCACGGTGGTAAAGAGATATTTAATATCCATTATTCTTACTTATTAAGAATAATTAAACTGGTAATCATAACAATTCAGTGGATGAACGAATCTCTGATAATTAAGGCCCAGCGTTAGCAAGCCTTTCTCAGTGGCGCGACGAATGCAGCAGGTTCAGGCGCTTGGCCACATACAGCCGATATATGCGATGTCTCTC
>QDEB01043214.1:0-11900 GCA_004193795.1 Asbolus verrucosus | reverse complement strand
AATATGAATTAAATAAAATTGTACGGCTCAGAACGTATTTAAATTGAAATTATTAATGTGAGGTTATGTCTCGTTGGACTCTTGCTGTGACGTCACAATTTGGACCTGAAGGCCTGGATTTACATAGAGACGGCAATACATAGACAAAACTCACTTTTTACAAAAACGATTTTCCCAGGTTAAATTACCACCAGTTTTTCAAATTTATTAAATTGAGACATCCAGAAATGGGACGAATTGGGACAATAACTTGAAATGAAGGAAAAATTAGTAGAAATATAATTGCAAATAATATATAGAATAAATAATAATAGACTAATATTAGGAAACAACTTCAGAGTAACTCTCTGCAAACAAAGTGAATTTTCCAATGTTACAAGGGACTATGAAACACCCATAAAAACAAAAATGTAAAATTTACTGACAAATTCATTATTTAAATCATTCTTGAATCCTCCACGTACAGAGTTAAATTCTCATTCTTTTTTTTTATAACACTTACATGAGCAATAAAAGATGTTTTGGAAGTGATTGATGGAGTGAGAAATGAGGAAGGAAAAAACAGCCTGAAAAATTACTGCATAGAGAAGAAAACGGTATGACTGTGAGCCAAAATGAATTTAAAGAATCAAAACAGCTAGAGCAGAAGAATTTTGCGGAGGTAAGAAAATGCGTTTGTTGTACCGAATAACTGGAAAACTGTAGCGATAGTACTACTTTTCGAAGACAATGGTGATGAATGCAATAGCAAAAATTATAAAATTCTGAAATATTTCAAACTTCCAAGTAGACTTTATTGACCGGTAGGCGATCTGTTCATTTGAGATTTACGCTAACGTAAGAGAGTTGGTTAAAGAGAGTATAAATGTTCGTATCACTTACAGNNAAATACAGATGAAGAGAGGTTTTCATAAAATGATAGTTTTTAGTGATTAAAAAGCAAGAGAAACCCATTAACTAATAAATAAAGCGAAAAGTCTGCTAATTTTTTGTTGTATAACCATAATATAGGTTAGGGGAACTTGATGTTTATATTTCTCCAACAAATATTTTGTTTTTTCTTTTTTTATATATATATTTATCATAAATACCCTACTGTGAACGAATAACAAACGAAAAAAGGTTTTATTTCTGATATTTTAATATCTATAATCAGAAAGTCGTTTTCCTAAATTTTATGAATCAAACCAATTAACATCGAAATGTATACAACAGCTGTGTACGGAAAATGTTACTAAATGAAATTATGCAGCGTTGGGATTTTTAATACTAGAGCATCTGGTTCGTGTAAACTTATTGTTTTCGCTGGTTATTCAAGAACATTATAAAATACAAATCCAAAAATACAGAACAATGAAAAAATAAGTTTGTGTGGATAACGGTGAGACGTGTGGAGGATTTTCAACAAGTTGATAAAGAAAGTGGATTTTCCTGGTAAAAAGCAAACTCGTCTTTTAATCTCCATATTAGTCTTTTGGTGACATGATTTGAGGTGAACGGAACTGGTCGTGATGAGAAAGGGCGGGATCGATTTGTAACAGTCTGACCTACCGAGCCGGCACTGGGATTCAATCTTATCATGACTGTCCTTTGGTTGAATGTAATTAAGGAATATATCGCACACATTCGACTTTCTAAAGCCATCGGTAAGTCCATAAAACCAAAAGCATAAGGAGGAATTTCCGAGAAGTTTCAGTGGAGCGCAAAGAAATATGAACTCCAGCAGAACAAATAAAGAACCATCGGAACGACCGTCAGCAGACTGAATAAATAAACCAAGACTTGTGTGATCTTCAAACCCAGTTAACTAACTCGGGCTAATTTGAATTCGTTTCGACTGGCATACAATTCAAACCGGCTGAATAATTCGATGTTTCAATGGCATTATTCAGAAGATCTCATCAAGAAGGCCACGTGTCTTCGATATTTAAGATCGACCATAAAACGAATTCCACAGCTCGCTTGATTTAATCAACACGGGTACAAATCGAGTAACCCTCGATATCGGGCTTACATTACCAGCACTTCTGGGTTTAATGCGATCACGGTTCAAACAAGAGGCCATAAATTCTGGCGGTGGCCACAGTGAGTCATTCCCCACGACAAGGGTAATTAGATGCATGCTCGTCCGAACGATTTGTCCGAAAAAAATCGACGGAAATCGGTCCAAGCTGGGAAACCGTTTATTTATATTTGCAGTTCAGTGGAAGACTATAAATGTAAGCACAAAGAGTTATTTACTCACCCGCCGGTTTAAAAGCTACCGTTAAATCAAAGCTATGGTGTACATGTGTTGGGTGCAGGAATGCTTATTTATCTGCCTAGGGTTGGATGATTTAAAGATGACATTAATCAAAAACAGGACTTCATTGTTTTGGGGACGCTCTAACGTCCGCTTCTTACAAACAAAATGACGCTCACTATGAACATCTATAAGGCAATTTGTAAGACACAATAGAGTTGGTCACTTCGTACTTTTAACGTGGTGGGTTGGCCTCAGCGGAATGTTCGATTATGCTTTACTTATGATTACTATTGGGACTAAGACAACAGTTCAATTTATTCATTTGTCAGAATGTACCTTTTTTAATTGACGATACCATAAACTATTCTTAATAGAATCTTCGTTATCTCCATCGAGTGACCAGATGATTTGTAGCTTTTTTATAATAAAGCGTGCGTTTTTCTTTCAATGCATACACTCAAAAAGATGATAAATTTCCACTCTGCAAGTGGAAATTTCGCGAAAAATCCTTACAATCGATTTTAGAATAACTAAGCTTACAGGCACTGGGACGAAAGAAGTACACATTTTATGCCAATGAACTTCAGAGCTTAAAATACTGTTTTTAGCAATTCTCTCAAATCTGTTAGCAGTATCGACATGCATTTCCGGTGTTCAGTTCGCGTGAACACTGTATTTTCGAGTTTCTTGAGCTTTTTAGGTTACTTCGTTACTTACTTCTAAAACCTAATTTAACAAAATTAAACATAAAAAGTTAAATTCAACTGTCTGAGGAGACCTCTAATTATTATTCTGTACTAGAAACACCCCATCAGTTAAATTTTCTCCATTTTTCATTTAACAGTGGTGCAAAGGTTGATGCTTCCATTTACTTAATTGGGTAATTCAATATGCTACAAATAATGTAATTTAAAATTCGTGAAAATCTTATTACCTCGTTTTTAAACTTCAGTGAAATTATTTTTTATAAATTAATATCAATATCCAGTGACGGATGTGTTTTTTATTTTCTGTTTAATCAACAAATTCAAGATATGCACTCCTTATTATGGTGTCCTATCACTCATACAAAAATGAAATTTGACAGTATTCACGGCAAATAGATTTAATATAAAAAAATTACAGTACGAAAACCTGATTTTATTTGAGAGAATTGAATACGAAACCAACTGATGCCGATATGACAGCAACAATGCAACTTCATGAACGAAAGCTTTTTGCTTTGCTTATTGCTTATTAATTTTTCCACTTTTTACGTATTACTTTATAATACTTTTTTAAAATTTACATTTAATTAATTTTTTCAGTTCGCAACTCCATGAAATGAATATTCTCATTACAATTGGTATAATTTTCATTCCATTGCATTACAGCGAACACAAAGGTTAAAATAAAATTATTGCATCGAGAGAATTGTATTGTTTGATAAGAACAGAACATGCTGAATGCAGACATAATGATAAATTTTAATACATTCTCAAGGGACCAAACTAAATAAGGAATCCTCATCACCGTAGACTTTAATATTAACTGATTTACACCTAATGATGTAAGTCAAGTAAATATAAAGTACAGCGTTAATTCACGCGAACAAGAAATTTTGGTGTCCTTTCACGACCACTATAGTCGCAATGAACTTTATGGCTCAGCTCCACAACTTAATAAAGAAGCAAATGACAATTAACTGTAATGAAATTCAGACAGTCACCGCAAAAGATTCATTAGATGTTGGTTTGGAGTAAACAACAGTTTCATCTTTCTTGTGTAATAACGGGAATAAATTTCACATGCAACCCAAAGAATCGATAGATGCTAGATAGCCCTGACCCATTTCAGCAAGATGTTTGTAAATAAAGAGTATTTACAATAAATGAAAATAGCTGAGTCAGCGGTCAACATTTTATGATCGTCTTAGACAATAATAAAATAGCCTTAAAAAGTAATTTAACAAAAAATGTAAATATTTACTTACAGTCTATTGCCTGTATTTACAAAACAGGAAATCGTGAGTAAAATAATAAAACTTTTACATTTATTTACTTTAAAAATAAAATGGATTANNGAAACTTAATCTGTTCATTGCCTCTGATTTCATATTTTCGATACGTTTCAAAATTTAACAAATTAGATATTGTAATGTCAAGATATTGGATGAAACTGGTCTACTTTGATATTGTTCTAGGATAGCTATAATCATTCATCATTAATTTCCTTACGTATTATTAGCTTAAATATACCCATTATGCCCAGTTATCTCAAGAATTGCCAAAAACAGCTTTGTTCTGTAGAGAGAAATGTTTAAGCATTTGTATTATTTATTTATGGAATATAGATTGAAAGAAAAAACGCAACTGGTGTAAATAACACACCGAAACAGGTCTCCCTTCTAGTGTTTATTTTCGATTTTATTGAATACGTTTCAAGTTAATACTTGCGAACGAAAAGCTTGTTTATTTTCTATCGAACGAGTTGTTGAAATGCAAGTAATTTAATGATTCAAATTGAAGGTTTTAAACCATTCCATTAATTTATTGCAAGGGTTTCAAATATCCGAAACAATTACCTCCAAACGTAACAAAATAACCGAAGTTCGTGAAGATACACCCAAAAACTGAAATGAGCATTTTTTAAAAAAATACTGTATATTGATGATGCAACTCAAATATTAAAATTAACCAAAAAAAAAAAACTAGGCAATCATGCACTCTTTTTACTAAATATTCACGACAAATTAAGCCTCTTTTTCAAATTTATTTACTTTTTGCAGTTAACATTTGAGAAACTTTAAAGTGTTAAATCTAAAGGGATTTAGAAAAAGTAATTTGCAAGTGTCGATGTGCTCATGCCTTTTGTCAACCCTGAAAACTGAAACGTGGTGATTCGTCCAGAAAGCTCTTTTAAAGTCACAAAGCGTCGGAAACCTCCCCAACTTTTATATCTCTAAGTAGTATGGCAAATATTTCCCACCAGTTCTGGAAATGAGGGGAACAGTGAAGGGAACGTGTAAGCCATACATGTCAGTAATTGAATGATTTGATTATTATCGTTAGTGTTGACTTTGCCAAATTCAGACTCTCTGTTCTTGGCATGTTTACTGTATATATTTAAGCTAATAACATAGTTTCCCGTCACATACAAGCTGATTAATATTTGCTCAGATTACACAAAGGTATTTTTGAGAAAACATGTCCTCTATAGAAAACCGCAATTCACCCACAGAAGGGCACAAGTCACTTTACTAACCCCTTATCGTTGAGTACTTCGACGTCACATTAGGCCAATTCATCACTACTAACTCGATAAGAGAACACGTCACCCTTTCAAATTCCTTGTCAGAATGCTTTTTCCAGAAGGCACCCTAAAATTCGAACAAAATCTGACCCCGAGCCAAATGTTATAGTCTTCTACAGAAGGAAGAACTGTTTTTCTTTAACTTCATACAGTTAGCCATCAAATTTGATACAATTACAGGGTTCGAAATATATCTATCACTGATATATTTTATATGGAATAATTTTAGACCCAACCCATTGCATACAAAACCGTGTGAAAGCCTAATAAAAAATTTGATTAATAAGAGTTCAGGATAATGTTTTTGTTCATAAAAAAATATTTCATTTTATACAGCTTTCTTTCATTAATTTTTTCTTTTTTGACATGCATTACACATTTACGATTTTCTCTCACATATCGTTATCGTAGTGGTTTCGAGGTTCCTTCAACAAAACAGTTCATAACTGTTCACACCTAAAGTACGCACACCATAAAATACAATAGTTATTGTGACAATACCGCAAGAGTTTTTATGCCATTTTTTAATCTCGACGTTATGTTGGGTTGCGTTTTTTAAACCATCTTCGTGAAGTTATTATTGATTTCATATGCATAATGGTGAGCTAAAAGTGGCGGAATAGAAATGATTGATGAGAATATGTCATGTCTAGTGCTATATTTTATTTTTAAATTATACGGCTTAAAAAAGTGAATTAGGTACTCAATTAGTTTTTCAACGGAGCATTTCCACTTAGTTCGGGTTCTTCCTATTTTTAATAGGCCTTACGAAACCTGACACGAAGGCCAGGTAGGATTTATCGTTCTCAACGAACAATTAGTGTGAATGATAATTCTAAACAATAAATCAAAGACTGAAGGGAAGCGTTCCGATTTTAACGGCGCTTTCAGGAAGTTATTTAAATAGATAAATTGCGAGAGAAACTTCATTCGTTACTCTTTCCAGACTAAATTTCATATTCTCGAGCTTTCATCATCACCTTGAAATAATGGAATTTAAATTATTTCTTCGATACAGTTGTTTCGCCTTAACATTAAAAATTCAATTACGACTCGCTGAAAAAGAACAGCTCGTCCTGCGATATTTATGGTTTTTGTGGAGGTTCCATAATTGAAAATCAATTCCTCACTTTATTAACATAATCTTATTCTTGGATTTAGAAATATATTATATCGAAAACAAACGTCCCATATTTCTTCGACGAGCGAAAGCTCTTATGGGAGGAAATATTAAAACAAACTGAGGGAAGACTGCGATTTCGCCAGCCTATCTCGCAAAGTTTTCACGTAATTTAATCAGAATAAGATGTTGTTAAAGGCAAAAGAAGGTAAGTGATGTTGCACGACCGATTAACTTCCGACAATCCAACCGAGAAAATAAATAATACACATTTATGCTGAAATAAATGGAGACGAGGTCTCCGTGTTATCTCGAATATTTTAATAATTATAAGACTCGGAAGAATTTCTCGGTGATAGTGACTAAGTTGGACCACCTCTTTAGACAGATAAGGCGCTGTCGCAACGGCCAATAAAATCCAATTCGACAAGACACGAAGCCACATCTTAAAAGTTAGCGGTGTTTATCCGATACGGTTCACATTCTTTTCTCGGGGTGTAATGTAAATGAACTCAAAACTCGTATAAATTCCGTGTAAACTGCTTGTTTACTCGTCAAATCCAAACATACAACTGCTAGAAAGTTGGTGAGTTAAACCGGGGTTGGGAAGAATTTATCTTTTTACTAGTACGTGATGTTTTAAAATAGGAAACGGATTTTGACTACATAAGGAATGATAATGTACTTGGAAGATTAATTTCAGCACTGCAAACAACCACTACATTATGCATCTACATCATCTTCCTCTATTGGCGCCTTGTCTAGAGATGAAGTACATTCCGTTGGATTTTTCTGAGGCATTAATTAAGCAAATGATGCCATTTTTTAGGTCGTTTTCACATTACGAAATGCTGCTGCTACATTACGTAGAACGACTCAGTATTAATATCCAAGAAACCTTTTCTTAAAACTCGCGGAAAGAGAAATGACTCGCATACCCAATCAGTGAAGTGCATATAAAAGGTTTTTTGCGAAAATGCCTCCAATAATTTAAATTCAAATAAAAATGGCAAACTTTAAGCTCGTAATTTGTGCACTTTTAAAATCTAAATTGAAGTACGTTATTATAGAAGATTGTATCAAAATATCATTGTCATTATGTAAAATAAACACACATAATTGAGTCACGGTTCGATAGATTTTTTACAGATTATAGTTCATGTGGCATAAATTTCAATCTTAGAAAACTTTGTATATCAACGGTTTTCCTAAGATTGAAGCGAATTATTTGACTCATCACATAGATAATTTTATCCCAGTAGCCCCTACTTGCTGAAGTAGACAATAACAGTTACATTAATAATTGTCCGGATTATTAAAACAACCAAAAATTATTTCTATTTTCGTTCTTCAATTTGCTCTTTAAAAATCAAAAAATTTAAAAAGCAAAACTTATGAATTTGAATTGAATGCTCAAATCACTGCAAAAAACATTAGTTGAAAACTAGTCCTGATCAGTGACGAATATAAGGGTTTGGTTTAAAATGATAATGACGTACTTACATGGTAAAAGAGAAAAAAAATGAACAAAAGCAAAAATAAGTTTGAAAGAATCAAAGCTGCTGTAAAGAGTAGAGTTGGATGCAAATCGGTTATCACTGCTCTAAGGAATGGAAAATCGGTAGATATTGACACGATAAAAGGTATAAACTGATATTTAAAGGTAAGACAATGGTAAAATAGCTGTACATCAATGTATAATGTACTGGATGACCGCTTTTCAAGGGAAAGAGTGGAAAGTACAAATACTCTAAAAATTATATAACGATAAGTTCATTAAATAGAACACGAAAGGTTTTCAGCAAATTGCTGGTTGAAGTAATTATTATGTATTAACGCTGACAAGAGACACATGCATTAAATATTTCTTAAAAAGTGTATGAATGCAGAGAACCAGAAAAATATTTTGCGCTTTCGTGAAACTTGAAAAAGCTTATAATTACACAGACAGAGAGCTACGGTACAAGCGCCCAATGAGTATACTATAAATGAACATGTTTTGAACTGCCAACGATGGAAACAAAGCAAGAGTACATGTTGATGCAAAGTTGAAGGAAGAATATTACCTTACAAAAATAGATCGAAGAATGGAAAAAATGAAAATGAAAATAAATGTGCATAAAAAGAAAATTAGGATGATTGCACTGCAAAAGGAACGAACTGAAATTAGAACAAAAAACAAGAACAAGTAAATGACTGTACCACTGAATAGGAAATTAACCAAGGATGGGCGGCTGGATTGTGAAATTGAAAAACGTATGAATGCAGAGCACAAAATGGCTGATGGTTGGTAACAATGAAGAACTGAATAAGCGTGATGGCGTGAATTAATCCAACTTGTGTGAAATATTGAAGAAATGTTCATGGTAAGGCCGGAAAAAATGGCGTAAACGACTCATCTCTATCAAGTAAAAGAAATTAATTATAATCGAAAGTGCACACACTATGTAATGGCTTATTTTCACATCTACCTATTGTTACATTTTTTCGAAGTGCTACACTTATTAAATATCTTCTAAGTTATAATTTCCGCCTAAAACCAACAAATTAGCTATATAATCGACCCTTTCCACTATCCACTAACACAACTTAGGTATGCATACATTTAAAATTCTAAAATGGCTGATTTAATAAGTTATACTTCTATTAAAAAATGTTACAAATAAGTTTTATTGATAATTTTGCATTAAGCTCGAATTACCTATAAATTAGAAATAAATATATGCATTGAAATCCAAAACATTAATTTTTAATAAAAAAAGTTAAGTTCCTTTACGAAGAACGCTGCTGTAAAAACGTAATGTAAAAGCAAGTTCCAATCTGTTTAATATGTTATTATCATATTAAAACAGTTTGTTAATGTTGGCTTAATGGTTACGTCCACCATTTCCTAGCATTAGTAGTGTAATTGCAGTTGGGAGATTTCCTCACAAGCAATAATATTTTATACTTCATATTTTTAATCTTGCAATAACCATTACAACATTTAATATTTCAAACTACTAAAGTGTTAGCATTAAATTTGCATAAATCCCTATAAGGGCCATGCATTTCATATTATAATCCGGAGGTATTATATTTGGAAGTATCGAATATTCCACATGTTGCATATGAACACGATATTGGGTTTGTTGCAACATTTTACGGAAAAATTGCACGTAATAACTCGGCTGAATCGCATGTAAAACTGCTGAAAACGAATTGTGAAACGTCAATAAAAGTCTGACAAGATATTTTACTATACAATCTGGCCCAAATTTATTGCAAGCATCCCCAAGCTGACGCTTTTTCGTTAATATCAGTAATTTTACCAGAGAAAAGAGAAAAACTTCGACCGGCTTGCAATAAAATGAATATAAAAATGGTGTAATAAAAATATATGACCCCCGTTAAGGAGGAATATCTGTCATGAAATCTGGTCACGACCTTTAAATTATTGCTTAAGTTTTATTAGCCTCCTGCTCAAAATGAAGAGAAACAATGTAATTGCCACGACGGAGGTAATTTGATCTTATTTCGGATTAAAACACGCTCAAATAAATACATTTATTTATTAAGCACCATTGCGTAATATCCTTTTTGCAGGCCATTCTTTATTACACCAGGGTTTATCAAAAGTTTGCTGTTTACAATGTAAAACAAACAAAAAAGTATTATGATGGTTCAGGCATTTTTTGCTGAATTTTGATTCGATTTCGTTCATTTACGCAATATGTACATCATTTTTTCGTCGTTTAAAATTGAACGTGTAGGTACATTCATTTTATTTTAGATTATGTACATTCCCAACTGGCAGTCTTTATCTTTCGTCCTGAAAATACACGTAGAGGTTGTGGTCTGCGGGGATTATCACTTCATCAAGTAAGACATTCTCCTGTTACGTGATTGCATAGTGATTGTATCTCATAAATCTCCCTTAATTGTGCAGGACTATTAATAAACCTCGTTCCCAATTGAAACTGAGCTCGTTTAAATTAAGCATTAATCAACATTTTTTCGTGCATACAACTAAATACCAAACTAATATTTACGCGTTTTCCATTACCATTTACGGTATAAGTAAGGTGTCAAGTGTTATAATTGTACAAGACATAAATTACCTCTACAGACCTACAAGTATTACATAATCCGAGGTATACGCTTGTCGGGAGACTAATATGATTAATAAAGGATTTGGCTTGTAACCAACCAACCGGTGAAATAATATATTCAGAGGAACCCAGACTTGATTTATGAATTAATTAGGCTTTGAAAGCACCACTTCTGACACTTTTTGTAAAAATAATGACGACACCTGACGGACCCAACAACGAACTGTAATTATAACAAATGTGTTTGAATGGTGCATCCAAAGTGAATCGATCGGACCCACATTGAATCAATGGCTTTGTAAAAATGCAATAGCTTCCCCACTTGACTACGACTATTCATTCTTTTCATATTCATCGAACGATGTTGCACAGTATTTAAACTATTCAACCGTGCTATTTAATCCGTCTTTTGTAGACAGATGAACCTCATTGTCGTTTTGTGTAAATTACATAGAAGATAAAGTATACTCTTCCATGGACGGATGCGTCCCATTGTTGTTAAAACAAAATTAGATGTAGGAGAAACGCGTCTGTAATGTGAGGATTATTGGGCTGAATTGAAAAGAAAAAGTAATTAAGAATCTAACACTCAGCTCAAGAGTACAAACACGTATAAATAATAAAACGATAAGTACAGATAATACACAAATATAAAGGAGCCAACGACAAGAAGAGTTGAAACAAAGAGACATCACAAACTCAAGTGTACCACAAATAGTAACTGGAAAATAAATAAACTTAAAAAACTGTACAATTTTGTATAGTAAATGGTATGGTGAATAAATACTCATCATTCTAAATTTGAAAAACATATTTGATCATTTTGACATATTTCGCAGTTTGTAAAATCAGTGAGAAAACTTAACGATAGTGAAAAAAGACAATTTTAACCGACTTCGTCCATTACAATATATTCATAATTTTGTGACTTTTTTGTTATAACCAAGAACTTTTCACCTTAAATATGCAGTAAGACCTAGAAAATTTCACATTCAATTTTTTTTCGTTAACTAAATAAAAGGTCATTTCACCCTTCTATTCTTTCAAATTGTATATAGACTATATGGTGACACCATTATTTTTTAAACAATAGAACAATTTTGAATCTAACTTGCAAAATCGTGAATTAAGTCATTTGAAAATGTCTATATAG
>QDEB01043166.1:0-11935 GCA_004193795.1 Asbolus verrucosus | reverse complement strand
AAGATTAAAATTAAAGTCAATTCGATTTAATTCGTAAATTGAAACTTGATAGCAACTGAGGCTTGAATTAGACAATTCATTTATGATATAATGTATTTATGTATAATATCTTAAATTTAAAATATTATAATAAGCAGGCAAAGTTCAGAGAGGGTCGTGTATTTTTGGTTGCTGAAATGGTAAAATGCCTAGTGCAGATTAGAAATCTGCGCTAAGGTTAGAGCAGTTTTAAAATTCCGCTAGTCAGTATGTCAAGTCACTTCTTAAAATTTTGAAACCTAATAACGCAGGTGCTAAATAACCGATTTTGATTTTCTTTCTTTTGTGTGCCTCCATTCGGTGGTTGTGAAAAACTGACAAAATTTTATCGTGTTATCTTAACTAATAATGAAGGGGGGCTATGCGCTCCCCATTATTGCTCTATTGCCCATTAACGAACTTAAATCTACGAATTTGACAAAGAATCCACACACAAAATTTGAACTCGATAGGTCAAAGCGTTCTCAAATTATCGACATGACATGAAATGGAGGAGCACCGAGCGAGCGAGCGACATGGACAAGATCAATAGAGCTCCTCGCTAATGCTCATGCGCTAAAAATTGCAAATAACAAAGTTTAGAGACGCATTTTAAATTATGTACTACTTAAATTTGAATAATTACGATATATTTTTCCTATTTTTTAACCGCCTGTTAAATTTGCCAATTATGTTAATACACAGTGAGAGATCAAAAAATACTTAAAATAATTAAAAAGTTAAATAAACTGTAATGTGATATAATGGCTTCTCCTCAATGATATAAAAATTCCACTGTGTACGTACGTATTTTTATCTGTTTGTGGTTGTTTTAAGAAGGAAGCAAATACTTTAGAGGTATCATATGTTAACTAAATGTTTTGAGTTGATGGTAAACACGTTCATTTTAGCGTCTGCCCAATTTCGTAGAAAGCAACTATAACTGAGGGTTGATGCAGATATACGGCCCTGAAAAGTATTTTTCACGTAACGCGAGACCGACTGTAAATTCTTTAATTTGTTTGACATAATCAGGTCAATCAAGCTGGTATGGTGTCTGGTGGTAACCGAAAAACAGTTAACTTTACCCTTCTTTTAATTCCTCCACGTACTGTTTGTCGAAGTGGAAATTGGAAGAAAGTTTTAACTGCATTCAAGTTAACGTAATTTAAATACGTAGCGAAACATTGCCAATTAAAAGAGTTATTTGCCGAGACTAGTCCTCGGTATCAGCCTGGAAGACGATGTTCTTTCCTATTTCAATTATGAGATGCTTAATCTTGAAAAATGTGAAAGCAGACATTGGAAAATTGTACCTGAATTAGGAAGATAAATGATATTGGAATAAAGTGGGCCACATTCTTCTTAAATTAAAAATTAGTTCAATTTGAGACTTTATTCCCAAGCATCTATCATAATTTAATAAAAAAAATGAATAAAAAACTTTCTCATTTCGCGTAAAATGCCAATCGAAAGTTGTTATACATGGTCGTCGAATGTGTGGGGACTTAGAGATAAAAGTTTCTGAAAAAATATTCTTTTACCAACATTTTAATGTTGTTATACCTCTCTGACGATTTGGTTAAAATATTTGCTTCTTGTGTTGGATGTTTACTGGCTCATGATTCTGAAAAGAAGTTTAAAATTTGCCGTAAATAATACGATCCAGATCGACTTAACTTTGATTTATTTCTCAAAAAACTTCACAATAATGTCTACATTAATAATGAATAATTTGCTGCGATGTTTAGAAATAAAACTCTATGAAGTGCCAAATGAAATGTGAATTTAAAGTCTCGTCATTGCTAAATTAGTTCTTAGCTAAAGAAGTTATAATATTATTTTTTGTTAGAACTTTTTTCGTATTTATGTATCTCATCAATTTCAACCCTTCCCTCGTTTCATAGTTCTTGTACAGTTTACTGCCATATATTCCACTGGTTTTGCTTCTGTATGACAAAACCTGTATAATCTTTGCCCGTCATTCATCCAGAACATATTTTCCCCTTTTCCATGCGCGCACTGATGGTTTTAATATTTTAACTTTTATTTGTTTCTTTCGACATCCCTTTTTTATAACCTATTCATTTTACTTCTGCTATATACGCTTTAATACGTTTATCATTTTTTCGAATTGTTTATTTTACTTGCACCAGGTAGTTAAAATTCATTAAATTGTAATTTTTTTTGCTTAAGTCACACCTCTACTTAAATTGAGGCTCCTGTGTGTTTGTCCTCTTTAGAACAAACTTATTAAATAAATTTAAAAATTATAAAACCGTTGATAAATACACGGTGTTTGATAACTAAACGACAATAATAGAGGAATGACTTGATCAAACAAATGTGAATCCATTTTAGGCAACTTGTTTGGTGTTGTCAAAAAATGACTGCAAAAATTGACCACAAATTTTGAGAACTGTTGAATTCAAAAAATAAAAAGTCAAAAAATGAAATTCCATGGATAAGTATAATAAACTCCTTAACAATGATTTCAGCAAGTTGACGTTATTTCAACAATTTTGGCATAAACAAGCAAATATCCTGAGATACCGTTATTAACATTTTAATATGTCAGCAGTTGTCTAATTCTGCGATATATTTTTGATAAGTAATTTTCGATAAAACTAAAGAAATTTTTCGAAAATATATAACTATTCAAGTCACTTTTGGTCACCCCTACATTGTTTTTGTTTAATTGTCAAATACCCCGGACATACTTATTCAGTTCGTTAAAGCCGAACATTCATTATATTTAAGTTTTTAAAAAAGGAATTTGTCATAAAAATTTAATTCGTGGACCACTAACTGATTTTTTGAAAGATAGAGAATAGTTTTTATTTATTGCATGACTGCGACTAATTAGAGTGAATAATAGATCGGACATGAATAGATTGCATAATAAATAATATTTCGAAGTAATCCCTTGAAAAATCCCAATAAACAAATTTTGTTGTCCTTTGTGCCAATTTATTGCTTTTAAAGTTAGCAATTAACCAAATTATTTAGAGTCTATACGTTTTCCAATATTTTAATTTGTAGGATTTATAGCGAATGTACTCGCAAAATGTAATAATACTTTTTGTGCGTGCAGAAAGAGTTTCATTTCGGGCAAAAATGTTTTTATATTTAAAAAAATCGTTTTTATATGTTGTGCTGATTGTTCCAGTCATGTTTTGCAATTTTAAAAATGAAAATGGTCAGAAATTTCAAGTTAATTGCTGTGTCACCATTTTTGTGATTATTTTTTCGATTTCTTTTTAACACATGTTTCGTGTGCGGTGTAATTTAAAGTTTCGTAAAAAGTGTCGCGGGTTCTAAACAATCAACGGTGCTACAACGATTTAAATTAATGAA
The DNA here is from genome assembly GCA_004193795.1 of Asbolus verrucosus. Classification (NCBI taxonomy): domain Eukaryota; kingdom Metazoa; phylum Arthropoda; class Insecta; order Coleoptera; family Tenebrionidae; genus Asbolus; species Asbolus verrucosus. The sequence continues at coordinate 8,560 of QDEB01043166.1, read as the reverse complement.
ATGGAGGGTTTAGTTTCAGCAATGCTCTACATATTACTAGGAGCGTGTTTTTTTGAAAATCCTTGTGATGAATAAATATATAAAACAAACGGAACGTGACAAATGATATACATAATCTAATTTATTTTGCCGTATCGTTATTAATTTCGGGCTTATAAATTTAGAGCTAAAATTTTCAATGAAATTACTGTACAGAAGTGTGATCTATTAGTGACCATAAACATTTGACACCAAGATAATAATTCACAGGACTAGACATGTAATAAATCATATTTGCCCAGGCTGTAGAAACTTGGCAACTTCATGATTAGAATAACCAAGTTGTGGAAATTGTCTCAGCCAGCATTAATAATATCGAAACAATTTTCCAGAATTTGACGACTACTACATGTCACTACGTCCACGAATGGAAGGAGATGGATGCAACGCCACCACGGAAAGCAACCTGCCCCACCCGACCAAAACAGGCAAAGTTATCAATTGTCGCAATGGATGGTTTAGGGAGTTTTGGAGTCAACATAACAAGTGCAGTTTCGACAACATCCCGAGGAAATGCACAGGAGAAGAAACTATCTCAGATTATGAACAAGAGGGTTTAGTTCCATTCGTCGGTAAGTTTACTCTCTCAGTGGAATGGATGCGAGACTGAGTGGGCGCCAGTGGAAAACACACATTTAACAGAATAGTTGTCTCGTTCCATTTATTTCGAATAATCCGATAGATTTTATATAAATATTGCACCATCAATGTATCGACGAGCGGGCTATATTTACTGTTTATTTCATAATTAGTAAAACACAGATGCCTATACAGGCTGTCCCAGAACCCAGACATTTTAACAACGAATTGTTTGTTGTATGTAACATAATTTAAAACTTTTTTTAAATTTAGTCGGTCCGTTTTACATAATAACTTCAAGAATTGTTAGTCTGAAAAATTCAAACAGAAAGAATCTGTGGTCAAGTCGATTTTATTATATTTTATCCGCAAACCTATAAAACAAGTTAGAATCACATCAAGAATTTGTGATAATAGGATTACAACTTCTTTATTTTGCGAAGTTCTTGCATCATTTTTGACGCCACTAACACCTTTTTTCCGAGACTTTGATGTGTTCGGTTTTTGATTGATTAAACGCAAAATACTTCTGATCTCAACGAAACGAGATTCGCACCCGTTTCTACGTTTGGCATTTATATAAACACAATTATTGCACAATTCGGTTTTATCGAATATTGTTAAAACATTTTGGAAAAGTTGTCAACCAATTAGATTCAATTTATAAACGGCCATAATTAGCCATTTCCTTGCTACCCATTAAAATATTAGGTACTGAACCACTTTAAAAACCATGTTTTGTTTTAACTATCTTTAAAAGGTTTAGCGTCAGTTCTAGGACAGCTATATATTAATGTATTAATTAATTAATGTGGTACCTGAACCTTATAATTTGGTTGTGATCGCAGTTGATCCTTCATTATCACTCGATAAGATACGAAACAGTCGGGGCGAAATTTTGCTTTTGTGTAGTCTCATTACATGTTCTGCTTAATGATCAATAAGTAAGCTATATCGCAACATCACTAATTTCAGTTTCCCAGCTCTCGAACAAAGATGATACGCATAAATGTAATCGCTTGAGAATCCATGTGCGAAATTTGCACAAAATCAAGCTAATGTTGAAGTTGGAGACAATTCAAATTATTATCATTTGTACATTTTCGTGGGCAATTTACTCGAAAATACACACACAACTTCAACTACGATATTAAGGAAACACACATTTAGGTCTAATAATAACAAAACTTTCCTATCCACGACTATTTATCCGTATGTATGGACGGTAAATGGTGGAACTATGAGTCAAATAATTATGTTAAAGATTATTTCTATTATAATTCTAGAGCCTAGCAGAGAATCAATACACTATTATGTTAATGAATAAAGTACTTAACTTGTCAGGGAGTGCTTGCTGGAGTCTCTATAATACAATAATGTCACATATTAATTAAATTCGGTAATTAAATCAATTATACACAGCGCTAACCGTCCCCTCTAATAAGGGTGTACCCTGAGCAATAAGCAGGCAATTACACTATTGTAAGACGCTTACTCTACACAGTGTAATCCTTTAAGATATGTGCGTTCGTTGTCATGAAATATCTAATGACACAATTTGTACAGCTACGCTCACAGCTTATCACAAGTCTTTACATAACACCTTTATTATCCGTCATATTCTGCACCAATCAGTCTTATGCCGTGACAATTTTTCTCCGACTTGAACCTCAAGTTTTGGCTTCCGGTTCAGGAATACACCATGGTATTCGCCAAGAATACAACGTCGTCATATAAATTATAAAATACTGAGAGTACGCCAATCAGTTATTTGTCCGTTCCTTTGTAAAATCACTCCACTTTCTAACTTCAACATATTTTGCGTTAATATAACAACACCCAACGTTAGTACAAAGGGTAAAGTCCCAAAATATTTAATATCAACAAACTTTACCTTCTAGGTTATTATTTGAAATTAAGATAAAATTTAGATCTTTAGCAGTAGTGACTAAAATTTATAAGGAAGTTTGAGGGTGTTTAAGAAATCACGTCTTTGTTGCCTGGGTGTGGGACTTTTATTACTATTGCCAAAAAAATGGTTCATTAGGCGGGCCTTTATGGTTATGTGGTAACTTGCATGAAATACCTTTGCCTCGGGTCGAGCTTGAATCATGCTCCCTCTTTGTAATAAAATGCTTTAATTGGTGAAAGTTTTCGAAGTATGTTAACCATTTTGTAGCCACAGTCACGGTGATTTTTCACAAAGAACAATAAATAATTTTCCAATTATGCCTTTAATGAAAATTTCAACTTTCTCTAATTTACTCTGAAAGTTGCCGAGAGTAATTCATGCGGTTATACATTAGCAATGGTCAAAAAACTGTTTCTAACTTTCGTGAATAATAGAGCTTGGGTTTATTTCAAAAGCAAACTCAACCAAGTAAGACGTACGATATTTTATTAATTAATTACACTGCAAAATAAATACATTTCAGAACTGGTAATGATGTAACTTTGTATAATCAATGACTTTCTGGGATTAATTATTCAAAATGTTTACATTTGCAATCTGCATATAATTCACTACAAACTGCACTGAATACAACTTCAAATGAGGAAACTAAGTCATTTCTGCAGTTGTAGTTAAAGATATACTCTGTTTAATTGTTTTATTTTCGGAACGATACCAAACTGAGGTTTACGTTTTTTCTCATTTAACCGAATTGTGTTTATAAATTTGCCCCCTAGTGGGAACAGCATAACAATTCAGTTTACTCAGAGACCATTGCAAATGTATCCACTCTTGTTGCCAACAAACTCTCAAATACAATGTTTGTTCGGACAGAGAGGTTGATGTAGTAGTTACTGAATTTATTTCACTCGTCACGTCGTTTATATGGTTAGACATTACTTTTAATTGACGACAAGAATCATGAGACGTAAACCAAGGTGTTTTATATATGTCACAAAATTACACTGTATTATACCAAATGGAATCACAAGATGGACTTGTTGTCCAAGAAAAACAACAAAAATTACAGTAATTTATAAAAAGTCAAAGTCTAAATGCGTTTACTTATAATTTTCAAACTACCTCAAAAATGTATAATTAAATCCATTGTTATGTTGGTTGTCTAAGTGAACAACATGTCATAGTTTCTTAGAGGTTTTAGAAATTTTATAAAATTTGATTGTTAACTATAAATAATAACAGTGACTCCATTCTTTTGTAACAGTTATAACAAATGCAAATAACAGTACAAATGTATGTGATTATACTTTGTGTGTTTTTCAAAAACCTTGGTAAGTGAGGTTATGTTTTTACTGTTTCCGGATTTTATTGAATCCACAAATTTTTGTGAAGATAATTACGCTCGAATTAAACAATCTAGACATTTAGTACTGTTTTGAAGGTTGATAAATATCAGATTTTCTCAAAAAAAAAGTAACAAATCTCCAAAATTATCAAAGCACTTTGCTGTGTAAAATTGACTGCAAGCATATATCATTTCTACAGAGAGGACGACTGGAATCACATAGCTAAATGTTTTAAGAGTGGTTTAATATTAATTTAAAGAAGCAACATTAGGCAGTACGTACAATAGACTTCAAAATCAACAAAAATTTTTAATCTTTTGTTTTTCAGTCAGCAAGAGATTTTTGAAGATCTTGAATTAATTTTTAAAAATTGTAAATTTTTGAACTTTTTTTAGTGAACTTTGATCACATTAATTCATAAAAAAAATATCTAACATCTTTCAATTCTCTTCAAGATCGTTTATATTTAGAACATTTTGGATATTTTTTATTTAAAAAATACCAAAATAAGAATAAGATCTTAAAGAAAATAAATTTGCGATTATGTTATAAATAGTTTCTTTCTACAATATTACTTTTTTTTATTTTGTTTTTGTAAGATTTTGAATATTATTTAAATATTTTATTAAAATATGATCAAGATATTGAATAACGTAGATTTAAGATCTTGAAATAAACAATTTCTTTCTATAGAGGGTATACCAAAACTTTAAAAAATGTCAAAGGTTTCTTATATTTTTCTCTGAGACGCTTCCTAAGAAACTTGCAACCGTTCAAGGAGAGCAGTGGAATTGAAATATCTGAACGAAATTTTGATATTTTATTTTTGTAATACAGATGCTTATTCTGACAAATTATATTTTTAATATCTCATTTTGAAAAGGTAGTTTTAGAAAACACTGAACTTTTTTGCTTAACTTTTTTAGCCAAACTGGTTACTGAAAAAAAAAACCTTTAAAAATAAGCAAAAAAGTATTATTGAGCGTCGATAGGACGTTTTCGAACTCTTATCAAATTATTTTTTAGTAATTTCAAAATGTACAAATATATACATTTTAATCAATGTCTTCTAAAAAAACAACTATTTTTAACTTCCAAAACCACCCTTTCAGAGTAAAATATCTAATTTAAATTTTGTAACTACTAACATTTCGAATTATTCACTAATGACTATAATTCCATTTGTGCCTATGGGAGTATATGACTTTCTTACAAACCATCTTAGCAAAAGAATTTATATAAGAGACTCTCATTTTTTCATGTTTTATCGGTTTTGTCATAACTATAAGACAACCTGTATAAAAAGTTACAAAAAGAGAAAATATGCGAGGAATGTGAACAAATAATAGAAGTGAAAAAAGTTGTGAATGCTGAAACTATGATTAAAGAAGCGTATGAAGACAAAGGTCTTTATGTCAAGCAGGGGATGTGTGTGTCAAATATGTTTTATGATTTCGTTAATGTAAAAAAAAAATCTGTATCCGTATCTTAAAGTAGTTTGTATTGGAAATATATTGAAGCGAAGAATAATTATATCAATAAGATGTTGGTATAATTGCGTACCAACTCTACTGCTCATTATATGATAAATGTTATTCTGTTGGTCAGAATCAGAAGAGATTTTAACGGAAATAGATGTTTAGAAATTTGTTTCATAGGCGCGAATTATGGGCACAAACCACCAAATTTTTATAACCACTAATATTTCAGTCAAGTTTGTCTTCAAGTAGAAAGGACAGCTCGCTGTGCATGAGCCAAATAGAGCGTGTTGGAGTAACAGATACAACTTGAAGTCAATTTATGTGAAACTTTATTTTGAGTTTAACAACGCGCCATGGTAATACTGCGAACTTTGGTCTGATTCGAGTACAGTGGTGGCAGTTTTTTTAGGCAAAAGCTTTACGTAAGTCTAATACATATTCAGTGAAAACGCTGTGAATGCGCATTGTGCTGTGAATCAATATAAAATTTTGCATTCGAAATCAGTATAGTTATTGCGTTGGTTTCGAAAAATGGTGCGATATTAGCTTCCTATAAAATGCATATTGCAGCTACATAAAAAATGGCAAATGATTAATGCTTTTGAAAATAGTAAAAGTAATGTAACATGCCATAACTGCAAAGTGTTGCATTTTATACGGCGTTATGAGTTTTATGCGATAATTTACGTAACTAGGCTTAGGTTTACCAATTTTATGGTCTCTAATAAACTCGTAAAATGGTTTGATTAAAGGTTATGGCTTTTTATTGGGCAACTTTAATTGAGTTAGTATCAGTGCAAAATAAAAACTGCACATTATCCCGATGTTATTGTAAGTAAATGTCGGGGTGAAATCTGATGATTTATGCAAGTTATCCATCTTGTTATTGTAGGGAGATGAAATTACGAGGAGTGTTGGTCAGCTTCAATTGCCACATCTGTTAGAAACGTCCTCGGGCATTTCAAGCTAAACTTGTGATTGGTTCACCGCATATCGCTCGCTTTAACTATAAAAGCGAGCTTTACTGGTAATTCAGTACTTTCGAAAAAATTTAACTCGGAAGAGGAAACCGACGTCTAAATCTCGCTTCATCATAATCTATCGATTACTCGTTTTTTACAGATTCTGATAAACGCCAGTAATGAGAATGCACCACTTCACCCGCTCCTCTAATTGACAGAATTTCGACTTCAATTGCATTTACATTCTGCTAACTTGTAATCGAAAAAGTTGAAAGCGTTCCTTACAAAACTGACACTATCAAATTAATTTGATTCCAATGAAGCTGAATTCTTGCCTAACCCTAGTTAACTTCATGCTTTATCATTTTTACTCCACCGTCTCGAGTCCTTTTCTCTCTTCTCCCAACATGCACTCTCACCTTTCCCCATCATTTCCTTTCTTTTATATTCACCCCAAACATTATAATGACTTCCATTATAGTATATCAAAATCAGATGGAATATTCTTCGATCTTAATTGATGCCTATCTATATGTCCATAACTTACTTTGTCGAGTTTTTGGTTGTCAGCAAATCTTTCTCTGAGACGAACTTTATTTTACGTCCTCTGTAATTTTGTTTCGTAAAGTTAAACTTATTTCGAAAATGAAGTAAGTTTCTTGTCGCATGTTGCGACAGTACGACACCCTGTATTGACATTAATTTCGCCCACAGCCCAAATGAACTCCGAAGAAATTATAAAATCCTTGTTTGGATGTGGGCATAATTTTGCTAAAAGTGGAGTTTGCTGATTAATTTTTGCACCGAGCCAAACGAGAGTGAAAGTTTTGATTAACAATCTTTATTGTGTGGAAATATTGATTTTTAATTTGAAACTTTCCCGATTTTCCACGTAACGGCGGATTTTTAGATATTAATGTGAATTTAAATCGTGACAGATTAATACGAGAGAAAATATGTTGCAAGTTATACTTCCGAACGATTTGAAAAGTTTGAATAGGAACTGAAATTTCCATGTGGAAATTAAAATAGGCAGGAGCCGGCATGTCGATGCAAATCACGAGCTTTAAGAAGGAAAAATGAATATTTCGTCCGTTGGTGAGCTATATATCATATTTCTACCACATATCACTCTTCACTACAAGAACGACTAAAGATTGCCAAGCTCATTGTTTTTCAATTAAAATAATTGGTAAGGCACCAATAGTGTTTAACAAATGAGTGGTTACGATAAGATAAGCTAAATGAATTAGCCCTTTTTTCGGTTAATTGAGGAAAGAAAAACACATTTAGGTCGTGTAAGCTTCTAAACGTTACTTTAGGTCCCTATAAATCCTTAAAAAATCGGCTTTTATCGAATATATCTTTGAAACTAAAAGTGGCGTGTCGATATTATCGAAATAATTCCGATGTCGAAACCGGATAAAAGTATATTAGTCGAGAGATCGTGATTTACACCTGGTTTAGAGCAATAATGTTGAGATTTACTACAAAAAGGTGACGATGTAGTTAGGGACAAAGAAACCATCAATATTGCGCTCAAATATAAAACATCGTTTCTTCCTATACTCAATATATCTCTTTAATCGCGATGAAGATTATAGCCCTAAAAGTACGCTCATAAAACAAGCATTTCTACTGGCGAATCGATGTAACAACATACTTCTAGATTTTCCAAACGAAATCTGTTACATACTTACCACTCTGTACTTCTGAAGACCACATGCTCAACACTTCACTTACAATGTACTTGTTGCTAAATCCTCCTAATCCATTAGATTGTGACTCGCTATTTTGAAGCTCGGATTAAATGAACAGAGAATATGTTTATCATGTTTTGACAATAAATAACCGAAATACCCAACATCAATACAATTCCAAACTGTTTTGCGCTTTGAACAAACTATTAGAAATTTAAGCTAATTTGACCTCTGTGGATATGTGACGTCACGATAAGGTGTCATCTATAGATTATCGAAAATGTTAATTTAAAGTTGTGTGTGAAAAAATCGTTTTTGTTATTTAGATTGCAGTGGCCGTTTGAATTTCTTCAAAAATTACAGTACATTTGCAGCGCATGAACTTGAACTTGATTATGTTTGACATAATTCCAAAAAATTTATTAAACCTACAGTGCCCCAAATAAAACAATGACTACTATTTTTGGCGCAGAGCAGGGGAGTATTTGAAAATATTTCGTAAATTGAGAAAACTGATAGAGTTCGACTAAAGATATACCTT
>QDEB01043125.1:0-16242 GCA_004193795.1 Asbolus verrucosus | reverse complement strand
TTGAAGTTTTAGATGAAATACGGGTTTTTGTTGAAAATAATGCATAGAAAATAGGAAAATGACTAAGAAAACTAGGCAAAAAAAATTTGAATTAAAAGGTTACACATATTAGACTTCTATTAATTGATGATAAACGATCCAAATTTTCGATTTTGTCTTCGATTTCGTTACAAGGTTGCATTAATAATTAATTGGAAACCGTTGGGCAAGAGTTAGCATCCATTCATTAAATCTGTCGCTTTATGGATCGAATCGTGATGGATTAAATATGTCTCCTGTCAAAAAACATAAATAATTGTCTTAGGACCAAACTTTCTTTATCTTTAATTTATTTAGTACTAAAAAAATTTGAGAATTACTATATAAGAGAAGGGAAGTACTACTGGATTCCTCAATGATTTCATCGAAAGATGTTATTATAGTTACGCCTTGCTATTTCGTTACAATTTATTGAACTTTCTACGTCGGTATCCATGTGGGTATAATTAATTTTTATCTATTTAAATATAAGTGAACGTTATAGTTATTAAACTTACCCTCGAAGGTACTTATCGCTATAATATTTTTTTTCTTTATTTGTAAAATCAACTTACTGCGGACCTGTTGTTTTTTATTTATTTTAACTATAAGTGACAGAAAAGAAAAAAAATTGTATCGATAAGAAATATATAGAATAGTATATAATTATGTACCTACTTACGACTGTAGAAAGATTCAGAATCTTAAAACAATATATAAAGATTGTAACGATGAAGTCTCAAGCTGAAAGAAAGTTGAGAACGTTGTCCCAGAGTGGAAATACAAAACTTTGAAAAAGTCTTTTAATCGCCTTTTTAGAGATATTAATTTTAATCAATCTGTAGTAAACAATAATTGAAGTAGAATAATAAAAACATTATGTATTATAGTTACTCAATACAAAATTTTTAAAAAATACAAAATCAATAACGTCAGCAATTTGTTAAATTGTTGCAACTATAATTTTACCATCATTGGAAGTGATCATGTAAAAGAACATAAAATGAAAATTGTCAAACACAGTGCTATAACTTATAAACAATTTTGTTTCAATTTTATATGAAATATAATCTGTTAAAATAGCACAGGCAGCACGAAGTCTGGAGCTGGGTATTTCTTTCACAAAATAATGAAAAGTCGAGCTACACTCGTTTTATTAAGGTAATAATACCAACACTGAAACTGTTTATGACATTAATATGATTCAGCTTATACCAAAATGAGTATTTACCCTTTAAAAAAGGTCTGTTAGTACATTTTTTTTTAAAGTAATACAAAGTATCGGGCATAATCAACATAACACTAAGTGCTGTGTTAGGATAACATATTTGTAATAAAATTTGCCATCATGAAAATATCTTTCGCTTCTTACTATAATTTTGATCTTGGAATATATCATTTTTCAAGGGTGTTAAAAAATGATGCATGACGAAGTATAGAAAAGTGAAAGCAAATAGTGGTGAAAGCGATTTGGTTGGACCTGTTGCATATCTGTACATACATGTACATTGTATACGCATGAATATAATAAATTTATTTGATCCATGATATTAAATGAAAACTACAAAATAAATTATATAATGTAATTTTTGGAATTTCATTAACACATATCTATAAATAGGCTCATTATATAACAATTCATTGTAACTTGAATAACTGATCGTTAAAGAAATGTAAGTTGGCACTTATCAAGAAACCCATCTAACCATTTCAAAAATATATTATTCAACAATAAATCATGATCCCTTAAACACTTTAATTAAATATAATGGTATACATAATTATTATTATTATTGCTATCTTTTATTATTAATAAAATCTTGATACAATTGACCTTTTTATTCACTAAGAATGAAGAATCGTGATCATTTTTAAATATTTTTTATTGATTAATTACATACATATAATATGCTTAACTATATATTATTATTTTTATTATTAATTAATTAAATTCATGATTTTTTTGTCAAATGCAAATATGTTGGAAGAACAAATTGTTTCAAATTTGAAAAATCATTTTTCATGTTTACAGTTACATTTTAAAATTTTCAAATCTTCTTCTCATATCGTCATCTTTAAAAACATTTTTTGTATAATCCGAATTTTTGGATTTAGGTTGACGGGATTTAAAGTAAAAAAAAAACCGAAAAAAATTTGAAGGTTTTTCGGTTACAAAACAATGATTTTCTAAAAATAAAAGTAGAAAAACATTTAATAAAATTCTGAAGACATATCTAGGGTATAACAAGACAAAATATAGGAGAAAGAGTATTGGAAATAAATAAAAAATAATAATGTAGTGAGAGCAAAGCGAGTAGAAGCAATAAAAAATAAATGATTATGAGAATAACGAAACTGAAAATAAGATAAAGACCAAGATAATAAGAGAAGCAATTGGAGTTAATTAAAACAGAAAGTGTTAAAGTACAACAAGACGAACAACAGAATCAAAAAAGAAAGTGATAATGGAACTCAAAATAAAATAAGAAACTGCAAATTCTACATCTAGCAAGTAATTATGTTACTTTTTTATACTCATATTAAATATTTAACTATCTGGAAATGGAAAAATATAGATGTGTGATTGGTTTTTGGGAAGTTTCTTGGACAAATATTTCAGGAATTTGAGCAAAATATGCATTAAATTTAGATTAAGCGCTTCTTCTGAGAAATCGTTTTTGATGTCAACAATTATCATTAATCTATTTTAGGAAAATGAAAGTTTGCTCACTTAGTTAACAGCTTAAAGTTCAATGTCATGTCAGAAGTCATCAAATTTATATTCAACACCATACTTAACCGAATATAACTATCAGGTTTACTTTGGAATTTTGTTTCTTCAGTATGTTAATTGTTCACATAATTAGTATGTTAGGTGTGGCTGTTTGAGGAAAACGACACTAAACACTTTTACATTTAAGGAAAAAACAAGGGTAACTGGAATGCTACCTTGAATTATCGCGCATTGTGATATATTTTTTTTTATTTTGTCGAATTCTGACGAACGAATTTTGGGTCAAATTAACTCTTCTAGGGTTTGACCCTGATTTTTATTTTAATAAAAGTTATGAAATTGCAATTGCTTGGATGACTTTGAACGGAATTAATAAATTATTCATTGCGAAATACTGGATGGGTAAGTAAGTCAAGATTTTTATAATTACGCTTTTATTAAAATTTTTACAAAACATAATCATTTATTATAAATTTACATAAACCTACTAGGAGTGTATGTTACATATTTGTGTAATTCACATTATCGTCGTTAAGTCGAAAAATTAACAGTCTAAACTTATCAAGATATATTTATTACAAAAAAATCAACAAATAATCACGCATACAGTCATTGAGAAATAATAAATATAAGATGGAACAGCAGGATCACTAAAAACCCCAATTAAGAGCCATTTTGGCAAGGGTGACACTATTTAAAGTCCCTTAATTTGCTAAATGGGTGACTTAGAAGAAACCGTCTCCGGTGGGATCGTTAACCCATGGGTAATTATTGGGACAACGCACGCAGGTTTGAAGATTGATGGTTTCTCCAGGAACTTCCTTGGACGTAAGTTTGCAAGAGTGTGGCACCCAACAGTGAGGAATTCCTTCGACCACGCATTTCTCCCTCCACGGCTCGAAATTCTTCGACTCGCTGATGGTTCTCGGATTCTGGATCCACTGGATTACTTGCGTCATCGTAACGAAATAAACATCATTGTGGTTGGCCAAGACTTCATCGACCCAATACAAGAAAGCGTCCAAGAATTCGGGATTATTCTTCAACCAAGCGGCGTGGAAATACAGACCTAGAGGAGCCCTGTTCTCATCATAATGACGGTCGAAATTGTGGTTGAGGAAGTTGTAGAACTGGTCTCCGGTCAGAATGTTGGAGCAGGAATCGACCATGGCGCATCCCGGAAGGTATTCGTCATTGGTGGGATCTTCCCTACGGTCGAGCTCGTTAAGAACCATTTCCCAAACCGCGTGACTTCTAGTTGGGCAACTCTGTAAGTTGCCGTGGCAACGATGTGGCATTCTAAAGTACATGGTGTAGGGCCAAAGCGGAGGATTGCTTAATGGTGCAGTGATGGTGGAGTCGTACAGGAAGGCTTGCTCTTCCATCATGGTGAATTGGTTATTACCACCGACTCTCAGATATGGAGCGCGGACACCCACAACACTGTTATCAGTCATGTTGGCAAACTTCTCGGCAATGATCCTCATGCCAGCCATTTCCTTGGCCCAGTCATCAACAGTGGCATTAGACCAGAAACGTTCGTCATCATTATGACTGGAATTAAGCGGTTGTTAATAACGGAAATCAAACTCTTTTGGGGACTTACGTGATCGAGTGTACGGCGATTTCGTGACCTTTGCGATGCATTTCCTGCACGGCGGAATAGTTGGTGTATTTGTGCGACACGAAGAATGTAGCTTTGATGTCGCAGCCGTTGGGATTTTTGCGCTTGCCGTTGAAGATCTCTTTGTACAACTCGATGTTGTTGTTGTTGATGGCGTCATCGAACGTGACCGTAATCATCTGCGGGACGTCTTTGGCCGGCAGGTCTCCGGGAATGGTGGTGCCATCTTCAGAGCAAAAGCAGTCGGGGAGGACGCAGACCGCGGGATCGCACGGAGGAGCGCGGTTTGGATCGTTGTCGATGTCTTGAAAGCAATTAACATAATAGAAAAAGTGAAACGCGTCGGTAAAGGTCAATTAAAAAGGGTGAAATGTCGTAACAAGATGTTTGATAGTTGAGAGGCAGCTTTGGCGAGCACCTACATTCTTGTGATGGAAAGTGGGCCGTCAAAGTGGCATTACGGCGCCGCACCCGTCGACGTTGTAGACGTTACGTCAAGGACAACGAAAGTTATTTCTTAATATCGACTTTCGCACAAAATGTAACCTCACAAGGTCCTGAGATGCAGCCTCTTCCATCATCGTAAACAATCTGCATTCCGACTCGCGAAAGAGAAAGTCGATTTATTGCCGTTACAACAATACACCTGACATTCTGCAGCTTACCGCAAGTGTTCTCGTCGGAGCCGTCCGAGCAGTCCTTTTCGCCGTTGCAGAAGAGCCCCCTTTCGATGCAGTTACCATCGCCACAAGCCAGAGAGCCGTCGGGGCAAATGGGCTCGTCCGTGATCAGCAGCGGCTTCACTTTGCGTTCTTTGTTCTTGAGCTTGCAGTTCTTCACGGAGTCCTTCCAGTCGCAAGTCTGCTTGTCGATGTCGAAGTAGAGACCCGCTGGACAGCGGATGGCTTGCAGTCCCTGCAATCAAGCGACAAAATCGAGTAACCTTGTTCGAAAGAAAGGCGAAACATGAGGAAGTGGTCGAGTGAATGTTACTTACAGAAGATGTGCATTGAATGACGTCACGACAGTTATCTCCTTCTCCGGCCACTAAACGAAACCATTCACCAGCGTCTTTGTCTTTGCATAATTCTGCTTCGAAACTGTCTTCCTTTTTCGGAGCTCCTTCTTCAGCCTGTTGTGCAAACACTAAAAATCGAGCAGATTATGTAAGAATGCGTTAATGTCACGATTCGCTTATGTGAGCGCGTAAGAGAAAGTCGAAGATAGGATCGAGACTGAATTTAGCCTGATGCGAAAAAATACCTAATGCCCAACTTCCAAATGAAAAAAAAACAACATCTAACCAGAGAATTGCCCCAAGTCCTGACGTAATCAAACAATTATGTAATGTGCTGAAATGTGGACTGCGGTTTCATGCTCCTATTTATTTACAACATGCAAAGTCGCGAAATAACAGAAAACTCTTGTATAATGACTTTTTTTCCAAGCAGTGATTAACGGCAAGGTTAACCACGAAGAAACCTTTTGATCGCTGTAAATTTTATTCAGGGGCATTCAGAGCAACCAGGAATTTGGGTGGAGACAAAATAATTTTTATTCGCTTTGTCATATTTATTTATTACCATTATGGTTACTACATCGATTGTAATAGCTAGCTGCTGCGGAGATATCTAATAAAAAAATAATTTCAATTTATAATTGGCGTGCGCAACCACTAAACAATGCCTTTATTTTTCTGCATATTATATGCAAATGCGATTTTGTAATTGCATCATTATCTTAAGGAGCATCGAGAAGAGAACAAATTAAATAATGAATAAAATTTGATCGATTAAGCAACGGTCACTACAAAATCAGATATAACTGTTCATAAATTAAGTGTGCAGGAAAGAATTCCCATATTAATTAAATAATTTACCGCATTGGTTAATGGGCAATAATAATGATTATGAAAGTAGTGGCGACCTTTTCATAATTACCGACTCCATTACCACGGAAAAAAGTTCGGAATAATATGCTAAGAATGACAAACAACTCGACAAATAAATGGATATCTTCTAAAAATCTAGAGAGAAAACTGCAAGGCAATCAACTTTCACGATATCACATATTTTATCACCTACAGGTAAAATTTCTATAATTTAAGCACCATCTAAATTTATTAATAAGGTGGGTATGTTTAAAAATTCCCCAACATATTCCGAAAATTAGCTTTTAATTCGTTGCATAATTTAAAATGAAAAAAAATCTGAAAGTTTCTGTCGTTTGCGACCATTGAAATCTCCGCCGTTTCCGATAGTCTCGTGAAATTTTCTCTTCCGTATCTACTTAACGGACAAAGTGGGGGTTAATATTAAAAATTAATTGGTTATTTTGCGTTATTGTTTCCGTTTTTGTGCAACAACAATATAACCTCGTCATAGTTAAGCAGCCGCGCGGATTTTTCGAAAGAAAAAGTAATTGAAAAGTAACTCTAGAACCTGTTTACTGTGTCCATTACTGAAGGCCGTATTCGTGTCGTGACAAGTGAAAGCGAACTTTAAAAATTCATTTCTTCTTCCTGCACTAATTTCTGTGTCTGAAAGAGAATGAATTTCGCTTTCGGATAGCACTTACCGGTGCAGGCACAAATCGCAAGAACCAACAGCGCACCTTGCCCGCGCGCCATCACTATCAAACTAAAGCACTACACCGCCGAACACAATTGACAGACCCTCCGCCTTGTCTCTGAGTGCTTATATACTCGGCCTACATCTACGACCCCCATTGGCCGACGTCACTTCATCTACAGTCGGAGGAACATTGGCGGTTCGGCTCCGGGATGTCAGCTTTTCTTCGCCGTCTTGTTGCTTGGTCTTTTTTGCGTTGTGGCTGGCGAGTTCGTCGCGTCGTCACAATTTTTGACTCCTGGACCTGGCACGAAGGAGTTTGGACCGACATTTTTGGAGTCGTCGCAATCTTTATTTCTGTTGTGCGTTTGCCAACTTTTGTGACATCACAGATCTTTATGCTTACATAAGGTG
This sequence comes from Asbolus verrucosus, assembly GCA_004193795.1. NCBI lineage: Eukaryota > Metazoa > Arthropoda > Insecta > Coleoptera > Tenebrionidae > Asbolus > Asbolus verrucosus. The sequence goes on along the minus strand of QDEB01043125.1, from coordinate 8,882 downwards.
TTTTTGAAAAATATCAAAATAAATTGAAAAAAATTTGCAACTTCTCAAAAAAACACCAAATAATTTATTTTCTGTTATAAAAATATACACTTTTGAAAAACGTTGCGAGATTATTTGGATGTTAATCAAATCTAAATCAGTGATTTTTTTTTTTGAATTTAAACATTATTTCGGTCTTGAAACTGTAAAAATGCAATAAAAGCTCTGTTTAACGTCTTTTAGAAAATTGAGGTATTTATAAATTAGTAGATATAAATTCTGGGTTTTATGTCAACGACCAAGTCAAGTTTTAAACTCCCACACTTTCCTTCCTCTGTTAGTTTTACAAATCTTTAATTTCTACTTAACAGTTTAATTAATCTCTTAATTATTGGCGGATATTACTACCCTACCTTTATCACAGATTTCTACTTTCACAAATTTTAAATTTGCCAATTTTGATCACAGATGTCGGTGTAATTTTTTACTTTCCTTTATTATGTACATGTTTTTCGATGATATGGGACGAGTCCTTCACATTTATTCTCTTTTAGCTGTAATTTTATTTTAACCCGTCGGTTTTGATTCTAGTTTTAAGTCTACTGGCATTTTTGAGGTCAAAACGACCTGTTTAAATTGAACAGGAAATTTAATTTAAATTTGTCTTTTAATGGCAATTTAGATTGCATTCTGATATTCGGTTTCTATAACCTAATAAATAGGTAAAAATGTGTACCGACAAGTGACTGGATTCAGGAAACACATTTAAATGATGATCAGAATTCGGTTCTTCTTGATAAAAGTCAGGGTCGACTCGATGAACATCTCACATAGATCATGTTTCTATATTGTGAATTTTTTATTATAATAGGTAGAGGTGCCTATATTATCTGCAGATACATATTGGGTTTGTATAACGTACTCACCGGTGTTTCAGAAGGAGTCTCCAGAGGGTATCTCAAAGGAATAACCTGTTCTGGACGATATGTTGAATAAACTCCTTGCATTTTTTGATGTATATCACTATAGGAAACCACTTTTTATTGATCGAAAGAGTTTGCAATCAATCGCCCTTTTTTCTAAATTGAAACTGAAGCTAAAACTTATCTCTGAACGTTTTTTATCGTTTATTAATAGTTCCAAATGCAGAAGTTATAATAACGTCTTGGAAAATAACATGCTCTCAATTGTCACGAAATATAGGAAGAAATATGCTCTAAACACAACCAAAATAATCATTAAAATATGAAATATATGGAAATATTTTAATGAGAACTTCTTTATTAAAAATGGTTACGGAAATTCAAATAAACTTTTGTTCTATCTATCTAAGAGCTTCTTAAAGGTAAATTTATTATGTTAATTTTTCTTGCACAGTTCCATAATATTTCAAAAACAATTGAAAATTTTTATTTTTTATTTTCAAGAACACTTAAGAAAAGAAAGTTTTTAGTCTCTTGCATTTTTTAAATTGACACTTTAAAAAAATCTTGGCTCGTAAGTTAATTTCATTTGAACATCCTGCACAAATATGAACCTAATGTTCGACTTGTGAAGGTGACATCGTTAAAATTGTAAAAAAAATCAAAGCAAAAATGTACCCACAACTGCGGTTCGCAGACAGAAAAAAATTATCCAAGCACCATCATAATCCAATAAAACTTAACTATCGCTGACAAAAATCTTGCCCAAAAAAATTCTTTCAAGCTTGGAATTATTTCATTTCATAAATTGTATCGTCTCTTATTCAATTTTTTTTTTTTTTGAGATTGAAGATCAGTATGTTCCAATATGTTTTTGAAAGCAACTTTCGGTTTTACGTTTTTCAATTCAGATTCACTTAATAATAAATACTGTCACGTAGACAAATAAATTTTTATTCATATTTAAATTTATAGTAAACATTGTTCAAATGAAGACAAAAAGAAATAGTTTATGTCAAAAATTGCATTTGTCACTAAAGATGCTCTCTTAAGAAGCAAAAGCTCTGCGATATAGATGTACGGGTCTGTCATTTACCAGGACATTTGAATAAAATAATAAATTAAGATACATAACATAGATCTGTACAGCTTCTTTTAGGAAAAAAAAACATTTAGGTCGGTTTAGGTTGGTATGATGGAAAGTAGAACAACTTGTAGTCAAAATTCTAATTTAAAATTTGATAAAAGAATTTGTTCTTATGTTTTTGCAAGCTATTTTCAAACATTCCATTAGCAACACATAGAATTTTATGATGATTGTAAAAGATTCAACTATCACGATCATTATAAATTTAAATCGTTAATGTTATTAATGGTTGCAAATGCAAGTCTCAAAGCATCGTAATCGATCGCAGTAAAATTTATACGGGCTGTGGACAATAAATAATCAAGCTTTACGACGCTTGTAAAAAATAATAGATGGCATTTTAGTTGCCAAATTTAGAAAAATGTCGATTTCAAGGTCCAAGGGGATTTGTTCTTTTTTAGTCACTTGAGATGAAATTCATTTGAGTTGAAAGCCTGAACATTTCTTCTCTTTTTCTTACCAAATTAATTTGCATATTTAACTTGTCATTTTATTGTGTTTTATATAGTTGTATCGGTTTTATATAATATGAAGAATTTGTCTTTTGCTCGAGAACTTCCTACTAAAGAAAAATTAAAACATTACACTTAATAAAATTGAGGTTCAAACTAAATTGTGTATTTGACAAAAGTGTAATTAATACATGTTTTATAGACCGTAAATTTTACAGTGCTCCTACACAGTTGGCTACATTTTTTACTTATAAGTTTATATTAAGTAAAGAGACAGAATTTGTAGATAATTTAGAATATTTCTTAATTATTTATATTGCTGAATCTAATTGTTCAGCTTTTGAATATTTTGTTTTTTATTTTGCATAAGAAATGTATCTCCAATGTTGTTGTTAAATACAAAGTGTAACATTAAAAATAATGTTTGTAAAAAATGTTGCGTGTAATGTGAAGTAACGCTTCGTCGAAAATTGTTTACCAATACTGCAATTTCTGAAATGTCATCCTAATTTTTTCACCAGACATTAACCTTCAATGCTTTTTGTGAATTAAATAGTGTGAAAGGCGAATTTTACAAAAACAGGCTGTGATGATTCAAACACAAGAAACTTTTGTAAGAACTGTTTCTGTGATACAGGTGATTAGTGGTAATATCTAAAAAAAATGTTCAAACTATATCTTCGCCAGTATTAACAATACATATTTATCTAGAAATTAACAGTGGCAGGTTCAGTAAACTTACATTATTAAAAATCCAAACACGTCTGGCTGGAAAGGAAACACGTATGAAAGAAAAGTTCAGTTTGAAACTAAATAAATAATTTATTTGGGCACTATTCCATCTTGAGACTTTCGTATAATGTTAAGACAGGAGAGATTTAACATAGATGACATTTTAAAGATTGTCATTCACGGAAAATACCATACGTGCAAGAATTTTAATATTTATAGGATAGCCTTTGTTGCTAGATAAACAGTTTCTTTTATATAGAGACTGAAGTGATATTTTACTCATCTTCACTCGTCTAATTAAAGAAGTCACGCGATGAGTATCATGTGCATCGTTCAGGAGTTATCCTTGAAAGTGCACATTTCGTTTTAGAGAAATATGTAAATAAGTGGACGAATATGCAGTAGCGCAACACTGCGTGCAAAATTAAAGAATTAATTGCATTTTGCGCAAAACTCCAGCTTTAATAATAATATATCATCAGAACTGCTACTGGTCTTTGAATGAAGAAACTTTGTTGTAGGATTTATTTATAAGATTTTTCACCTGTAGGTGCTTTGAAAATATACCTACTTAAGCGACGATGCGGTGATAATCACGGCCATCCTACAACAATTTATTCTTGATTAAATACTTTCACTTGAATATAAGATTTGATAAGAGGTGTGATAAATTGCAGTAATTAATATTGTTATGATGTTTAATGAAACACAACTTGCGACACTCACTTCACACAGTGTTCAATGTCTAATTAAAAAATCTTCAATAAAACAAGCAGGAAGCTTAACTAACTAGGCAGGTAATTATTTGCATTGGATGATCATTTCTTGCGAAATTTCTCTCAATTTTTTCAATAAACAGCGGAAAAGTATTCGCACCTATTGCCTCGTATGTTGATACATCCGGTTTCAAACATTTTTAGACACCAGCTTTAAATTATGTTCAGACATCGACATAAAGTTTTTTGTAATATTATTTAAAAGTACTTCAACGAAATAAATAATGGAAACTGTCAGAATGAAGCAACAATTATTTAACCTTTAAAGTGTATAATCATTATGTGCCATTTGACATTAACAATTATTATAATACTGCATAAGATTAAAACAATTAACATACTTCTTTCAGTTGTCTTCCGCTACTAAAAAAATATGATAAATTGAGCCGCTTTACTGTCATTTTTGTTTTTGTAAATGAATCTTGATTATATCTTTTGCTCTACTGGCAAGGGTAGCAGCTTTTTCTTAAAAAAAAACTCACTGGTTCAGCTCATCTTCACTTTCAAGGATTTCAGCTTTTGAAAACTTCTACTAGTCGTTCTTGCATCGAGGAATATTTAAATGTGAAAGAATGAATTTGTTAATTTTCTTCAGACACGATTATACTTTGTTAATTTATTTTGATATAATTAAGCAATTACGAGTGCAAGTTGATAGGTGAATTTTCGTAATGATGTGTAAGCCTTGTAAGAAATTCTTAATACGCAACGAATTGAATATGCAAATGTTTTACTTAAAAGTCAAGGAATTAGATATTTAGCCATTCAAGGCATGTTTTAGTATTGTTCAGTAAAAATGTTTTCGATTTCGATAAGCTGGGATTGCTTTTTACTGTCCAACCGGCGTTGAAAATTAATGTTAATTTAATAATTGTTTTGTCTGCAGACTTCGATCTTGCGTTGATAAATGACGGTGAAAATGACGTAAAAACTAACGCTGTCAGAGATGAAATATTATAACAATAATTTTTGAGATTAGTGTGAGTATGATTAATGTCACGAGTTCCTTGTAGAAAACGATAAAGGATGATGGCAGTTAATTCCTATTTTTCTTATTTCGAAATTACCTTAGATGTTAGGAAAGTAAAAACATTCTTAAAAAATTGTTATTATTTTATTACATCAAATTTCGAGACTTCACGCAACGTTATCGTGCCGCCATGCTTCACTTTAAATGACAACATTTTTTAACGATGAAAGATTGCACTTGCTTAAGGATAATTAGCTGTTCAGACAGGAAGCTCATAATTTTTTTTTAATTTTAAAGAAATGCTCGTTTCCTGACTAATTATGAAATGAAGTGCGAGTTCCTAATTTGTTAATTAATGCCACTTTACGAAAACAGTAATAATATGAAGTTGTCGCACAACGTATTGAAAGTTAATGTCAAAATCTTGAAATTCCATACGAGATTGGATAAATCTGCGACGTTGCTAAGCAAAAGAGTCTTTAACGGATTCGACATTAATAACATACCTTATGCGAAAGCTTCTTAATAATCACAGCTATCATGCTAATTGTTCCAAAATTTTTAGAAAAATCAAAGGTCAACACTCCTAGTACTAAGAACTAATTATTCAAAAGTCAAGTGGGAGTTAATCCTTGTCAATAATTTTTTTTACTTACGATGATGGTTTAATTTACATACTAAATAATGCCCAACATGGTGCCTACGCAACAACACATAATTCTACTGAAAAATGTTACCACAACATGGGTGTACAACTAAATCTTTTTTTATAAATAGATGAATCATAAATGCATTTTGTGTTACATAAAACAAATTAATAAAAGTGTATTGTACAATTAAAAATCTTTAAGAAGCTATTTATTAAAGTTCAGTTGTATCGAACTTGTAATGGTTATTGTTAACGTGTTTGAAAAGCAAAATGGGATAGTCGCAACTGCTCATTATTATTTTTAATTTAAATTAAATATGAGATGACGAAATAAAAAAACACCACTTTCGATTACAAGCGGATTCTGTATTTGAAGTTATAAGATTCTCATATACATTGAAATTATGAATAAAAAACAAAAGTTAAAATGATTCTCTCCTTCAAAATTTTTCTGTTAATACTGTTCTGTTAATAATTACTTAATACATTCAAGTTGTAAAATCAAAACTAACTAATCGAAATCAAAAGTTATGGTCTCTATGAATTCTTTTGGAAATAACTTGCAAGTTTCATGTTTAGAAAATTGTGAAAACTTTTTTTTTGTCTTCATACTCATTTCGTGTGTTGAATTTTGGTGCAGTTGAAATTCCAGTTCCTTTTGTATTTACTGTTCCTTGTTTCTGCACCTCATTTTTGGCAATTTTGTTCTCCTTTCTTACACTGATCGGCGCCCTAACCTCGTTCTATGTTTTTTTTTTCGTTCTTTCCAGTCATCATAGTCGTCATTATCATTCTCATCATTTGATAATTTTCCTTCTTTTATTGCTTCATTCATAACTTAATTTCGATTTCAGTATATATATTTGTAAGTGTTTTTTTTGTCTCTTCTGTTACTTTGATCTTGGCTGAATTGATGTATATAAGATACTTTTTCTCTGAGATATTTACTAAACATTCTTTTCTCTCTTAGTTCCATTCCTCACATTTTTCTCATTTGATAACTTTATTTTCTATTGTCTTATTAATTTAGTTTCGTTTCACGTTCCTGTTCCTTTGCTTATAAATTACTTTTGCCTTATTATTGTATTTACATCTTTTTTGTTTGCTATAAAAACTTTCAATTTCTTTTTTTGCTTTGTCTTCTTGTGATCTTATGACCATTTCATTTCATGTATCGATTTTATCCGACTATTTCGTGTTTGCATTTATTCCTTTAATTTTTTTTTAATGTTTCTCTTGCTATCGTGAGTGTATATATATATATATATAAAATATATATTTAATATTTTCTAAATATCCCTAAATTTTCTTAGTTATTATTTTTTTTTTGAGTGTACTTTTAGTGAGAAGCGAAGCCTGAGATAATTAATAGCTTTAATATTATGTATATTGTATCCATCTACACAGGTAAATTCTACCCACTGACAAAGTTAAATTAATAAATACTTAAATAAAAAATAAATAACATTTACAACAGTATTTTGTCATGAAATTAGACTTGAACATTAGACAACTCTGTTCGCACGTGCGTGATGTTGGTTAACAATTATGAATAAAACAAATAACTTAATACAAACAAGAACATTTTAATAATAACTCCACATTTACATGTACATTTACATTTTTTTATGTAATATATTTACTTAGTGAAAACCAACAGAAAGAAAATTGAATTATAAAAAATAAAAATCGATATATGCATTGGAGATGTTGCTCTATCTACAGGTTTTTCACAGACAAGTGTTGTCGAACTGAGAATAGCCAGAAAGCTCTTAATACAATGAGCGGCAATTTGTTTGTCTGCACTAAACAAGCTCTTTCTTTGCTTATGATAAGCCATCTCGCCTTTTGAAATTGTATGTTAGTGGATGTTTTTATATTTTACGCACAAACAAAATTAAATTGATATCATAAAAATATTTCGGAATTAGTTATTCGCATGTAATTACTAATTGCAAAATTGTAAAGTATTTGTACTGCATGAATTATTGTTCATTTTTTTGTATGCTACCTGGTGAAAAGTATAGGCAACACACTTGACCATTTTGTATGAACGTGGACATCAGTTTCTTGTATAAAATCCACTCATAAAGTGTCTAATATTAATCTAAATTAATTTGTGTTTCATTTTATTAAGTACTTTATACATAGTTTCTAATGTTTTTGCACAAAACTCCACTTAGGTGAACTTTACTCCACTGGAAATAATAAGTGTCACTTTTCATTTATCTTGGCTTAAATAACATTACTTTTATGGGCAAAAATGTGGTTACCTTCTTTCAGAGTTACATTTTATTACGTTCAGCAAGTAGGTGTTTTAAATTCACTGTTGTAAAATTGACATGAAAACCCAAAAACAAATTTAATTGGTCACGTTGAGATTCAAGTAAGTGGTTAGTTTTAAATAGAATGACCTTTATTCCCTGATATTTCTTTTCTTTCCTTGCTTTGTCCGCAGGGGTTGCAGACTTAAATTTTTTATCGTGTTGCAAACTCTCTGGGCACGCGTTGGACTGTGAAATAACTGTGGAGTTTTTCTAGTCTTTTTGAGTAAATTCTCTTGAATTATCTTTCAATGTGAAACTTGACTACCTCTTCTAGAAAAAAATTAGATGGTTGCAAATCAAAAACTCGTAATTCTTGTTACATTAAAAAATATAAATAATTAACATGTAAAAGCTGATAGTGTGATATGTGTCAGTGATTTAATTATCATATGATAGCTTTCCCTTTACTAAAAATCGCCCCACTTCCCAAGGGAAAGATGCTTCTGAAAATTAGTCTGAAGTTTTCCACCAATAGAGTTTGCTTTTTTTATTTCTCTCAGCTTTCGATTTATTAAATAAACCAAAAACCACACCATTGTATATTTGAACTCTGAAAAACCCCGTTGTTACTTAGTCCACTTCTTTCGTATAGAACGAAAGAATTAAAAGGAAAATAACTTTTAACTAACACAGTTGTATTGCGTGTTCGATAAAAGTTTCTTAATTACGCCAACCGACGTCAATAAAACCTACACAAGCACAAAGTTGCTTAAATTCGGTTTTTAGCATAAATTGTCGCTAATTACTCTTGTAACAAATGAAGACACTTGGCGCGATAATAATTTCCTCTGGAAAAACTTAAAATTAAAGCTTAAATGTCACAACTGACTTTAATAATGATGATGGAGAAAAGTACTTACATGTGATCGGTTATTGTTCATATCTCAACTACTTAATTATGAAACCACATAACAAAATTCTTTGGCT
>QDEB01043100.1:0-13805 GCA_004193795.1 Asbolus verrucosus | reverse complement strand
ATTATTTGAATTCCCCTCGTATTTATCATTTCTAATTTTTAAATTTTACTGTGGCCATAACGTGTGTACACTGCAGAAAAAGGGAGATAAGAGCTGCTGGAGATTAATCAAGAATGACTACATTTTTAAGATAAAATAATAATAGTAAACAATTAGATAATAAAGCAGACGTATAAATTAAAGTAAATTAAATTGAGTCTGAACGGTCAGATCCACAATAAAAGTTTTCCCAATTTCATAAACCATTACATCATTTGAAAACAATACTGAATGACTTTTAACTTATAAACAAGGCATTTCATTGACGTAATTACTAAGAAATCTTCTAAAGAGCCAATTATCTGTGGCTCTGATAATGTGCAGTTTCTCAACAGTTTACAGGAAATTGTGTTTTCTTTTTCAATGATCATGTTTACTCCTACATAAAACCGTTGTTTTGATAAACAGCCCTGTCCAACGGTATTACCATTAATAAATTATAGTTCACCCTTCAACATATCCACATTCTTGACATACATCCATTTTTATTGTTACTCTGCATCAATATTAATGAGAATATGTACTGTTTACTGATAAAATAAACACGGCGAGATTTTCTTTAAATTTCACCAAACGAACAGTAATTTGAATATTTGACACATTTCTGCGGTTATCCTTGACTTCCATTTTTATTTCAACCCTGTCCTAATTATACCCACTAAAATAAATATGTAATAATAAATAAATGGAAGACCCAATTTGATAGTGTAGTGGAAATTTTTTTATCCAATTTCTACCATAACCAGTCGGCAACCAAGCAGAAGTTGTGTGTCACCTTTAGACTCGTCTGTCAAGATTTTTAAAAATGAATGGCAGGTAAAGCGGTTTAATGGCTATTATTATAAAACATGTGGAACGAGTTTGAGATAACTTGGTAGCCGACGTGTCTCGAAGTTGCAGATAATGTGATTCACGTGCTGTTCACGCGAGTCTAATGTGATAAAAACCTACTCTTCTAAATCTCTAGAAATTTCCCACACATGTTCTTTATTTCATGTTTGCAATACGTATTATCATGAAAGAGAACCAGTAATACGAGATCTCAACTGACGTGCCAACATTATCAATCGCAAATTTATCAGCAAATACTGAACTGGAAATATATATTTACATATTTATGTTTTTAATCAATGACTAATTTAACTCAGACACAGGCAATCAATAAATTTGCAAATCTAATTCCGTTCCCACTTACGATGACGGAACAAAAATAAGAAATGATTTTTGGTTACTGAAACAATTAAATCTGTAAGATGTTTTCACCTTAAAATTAACACTAAATTATCGTGGCGTCTGGAGTAGCAGATATAACTGGTACACACATTATTTCCACTACTTTTAATGTTGGTAAATATTTGATCGCTTTTTCTGCTTATGTTAAAGAACATACTCATATAAAATTAACAAAGATTGCTGATTATATTTGCAATAAATGGTAACAAAGCGGGTAATTTTCCTCTTCAATTATCATTTGGTATTAGTCATTTTTTTTTTAATGATAATTTTGTATTACTCCTCAGTCACACGAACTTTGATATTATTTGTCATTTTGTTTGGACAGGGTGACAATGGATAGAATTTTTCATCTATATTCCATAATGTTGTTTTAATTCATGTTTCAATTTTTAATTCCAAGACTTATAATCTATACACATTAGCAGAATTTTTATGAATAATATACATTGTCATGTGCAGAATTATAATCATTTTAAGAAAGAGAAATTGGCTTCGATTTTTTACTTTTTTTATAATAAGTACATTTCAATCTAATTGAGGTGAAATTTAGTATAATTATCTTTTGAAACTGTTCATTAAATTACTGGGTAAAAATTGATCATTCAATTATACACAGCCCAAGATTTCGTTAAAAGAAAACAAAAATAGCACTCGTAGATACCTATGTTCGATACGCAACATGCTATTTCGGCAAATTCTGCAAGGATTAACGATTTAATATTGGTCCAATTTTGGTAGTACGTCAAAATCGGTCTATAATGATACTTGTAAAATTATGAAATATGCAGTCAAACCTGAAAACAAATTAAGCTTCGAAGTAAATCAAGAGCACAACAGCTTCACGCGGCTTATTTATTAATGGTGGCAATGAACATGGGAAAGAAGGTACAGTGCAAAATATTAGTGGACAATGCTCTGGAGGTGACTCCATGGCCAAGGCCAAGGATTCGGTTTTAGTATTTTTATCATGCCATATAACAATGACTTATGTCAAGTCAAGATCAAGTTTATAAGTGCAACGTACACTGGAAGTCTCGTGATTCATTTACATTTTCTGACACCAACATTTTATACACAAAACTAGGCGCATTTCTGTTTATAGTTTTGTTACTTGGTAAGTTGTTCTACAAATTTCACATTGTCCTTTTATTTTAACGATCTCTTATAAATATTCTTGCAGGAAGGAAGATAAATTACACAATTAAATTAGATGTATTCTATAAATTGTTAATTTTTTTTGATAACAAATCTTTCAATTGGAACAGGTGTTGAAAATTGCAAGTCATTTCTACGATTTGCCACCTTGATGACAGTTGCCAAACCAGTAAAATCCTTTAAAGTCTTCAGGGCATAATTACACAAAACGACTAATAAGATGACAACAATGACTTGCTATAGATTTACATTTTTGTTTTCAAGGAAATTGTTGGATGATGAACGAAGGACCTTGAAAATATAATTTTTCAACAAACTCAAAAACTTCAAAAAATCATCAGTGGAAGTGAGAGAGAAATAGAAACAATCACGTTCATGTAAAAATGTAATGAATTACGGTATCTAAGGAAAAAACTGACCTTTGTTGATTTATAATTTTATTTTTGTTGGTTATAAAAATAAATTACTCAGAATAATCAATTTGGCGATGAAGTTAAAGTGGTTTTAGTGAAAGTCATGAAATTCAAACAATATTCATACCGAAATAGGTCTAGTTTTACAAATTTATCATGCCGATATATGGCCACATTATAAAAGGAAAAAAATAGACGTCATCTATTTATTTTCGGAATGAAATTTTTATATGACCTCTACTTGTTCAACGAAATTTTAAAATGTATATACAATTATTGGAAGCCCCCACGTTTCAGTCAATGACGGACCTAATTTATACGTCGAACTTGTAAATCACCAGCCAGTTTTTGGCAGCTAACAACGGAAACGTTGAATGTTAAAATAGATCTTTTTTCTACATGAACGCCGTACTCCAAATTATTATTGAAACAAAATTATCATTGTCTTAGTTTCAATTTTTCTAAAAGCATCATGAAATTGCTGGTGTAAACAACGAGGGAAAATACTGACGAAGCAGAGTAATGAATACAGCTAGCATGCACACATATCAAGTGAATGTTATCAGAAACAAATATTTATTGGGAACGATCCAATTGTTAAAAAAAAAACTAATATTTGATGGTGGTTTTTACTTTTTAGAGTCAATGATCGAATATGTTTTCAGCATAAACATTTTGAACTTTGAAACTGAACAGACAACTGACAAAGCAAATATTTGTGAAAAAATATCATCACAAATAGAATAAAGAAAACAAAAAGAATACACGTTTCCCTTTAAACGGAAATTTTTTGTTGTTATAAATATTAACATTTAATTTGATAATTTAGACTGGGAAAATATTTTTTTTATTTCATCATGCATTAAAATTCCACTTACATTAATTTAAAAACTGAGTGAAAAGTTGACATGACTAATATGTACACATTTAATTGTGTGTGCAAAACGAATTAAACTAACGATATAGATTGCTTAGGTGAAAACTTTCTTGGAATGACTCCAGTTAACATCTACATAATGATGTTTTACTTTCGGTGTATTAAAATTGCTACAAATTGTTTCTGTTTTGTTGAAAATTTCAGTTTTTATACAAAGCGGAATGCTATTTTGTGGGGGAACATTATTTTATGAGATTGAATGGCAAGCACACTGATTACAGAATACATTAAATGAGTGAAACAATGTTCATAGATAAATGTAGGTAAACTAAAAATTTATCTTACATCATCCAATTGAAGAAAGGGGAATCCAGTTTAGAGCAATGTGGACAATTTCGTTTTGACGTGAAGAAAGTCACCGCACATCAACGAACACAAAAACAAAAATGCTGCAGCTCTGCAGCGTGCGTACAGTTAAATTCGTTTGAAACATGAAATGACCTCGTGTCAGCTGTTATACACGTGGCGTCGGCGTCCTAAGCGTCGAACTTTGGGAATCGAACTCGACGTCGTGTTGACAACAGCGAACCGCCCACGGTACAACAATTTCCTAGATACGTTTATTTATCCAGGAAAACACATGTTTGATAAACAAGTTTCGTCCTTGTACACCTTCACGTAAACAGGTGCGACAGTACCACTGTACAAATGTTGAATAAAGAAAGGTAGACAAAGAAACGCAAAGTGATCCAGGATAATATGAGGAATATTTCAGTGTCTCGCTTTTGCTGTAATTGGCAGGGAACTGGGTTAGACAAGAATTTAGGAAAGGATGACTCGAATTTTATTAGACTGGACTGGTTCAAAAATATCTCCTGTATTTTGCGAAATATTTGTTAGCAAAAGCATTTTATAGTGTACAGGAATTTCTAGTAACATAGTTTTGTAACTTTTTTAATTTGTAATCTTATTATATATATATGTATATTATATATATGTATATCTTATGTACTCAATTACTTGTATTTGTGCCTAAATAAATTCATAATTCAATTCAATAATTCAATAATTCAATACGCTGAACTTTAAAGAAACCGTTTTTATAGTTCAGTTACTATAAAAAATTATCAGGCACGCAGTAAACAAAAGCCCCCCACAATTAGTGTAACACGTTTTCCTGTCTTCTATATTTTGATAACAATAATAGATAGTTTGTCATTTCGTCGTTTGTACAAATAGGATCGTCTCTAAATATTTGTATTACAACTTAATGTTTGCTCTTCGATCACGTGAACAATTAATAATAACATAAATACATATTTGAAAAAAATTTAATAAAACAATTATTATTGATACCCAAATTGTGCCCTGTTAGCTTACCATTTTGCTGGTCTTGTCAAGATCTCTGCCGGTCACAAACAACTGGCGACTGTTTGTAATTTGGAGGATACACCTCTTTTATCACCTTGTTCAAAGGAAATTTACACTACGACTCCAGCACACTACTTACTAATTTTTATAATTAGCTGGGTAAACGAAAGCATCTAAGGAAAATTTTACATGAAAACGTAAACTGTATATATTTCTCAGATATTAAAATAACTCGTCCATTAAAAAATGTGGCAACCTCAGATATGAGTCAAATTTGCGGAGTCGGGTTGTCTGCCGAACTTGCTTTTGTTAAAGTATCAAACAAAGAACCATAAATAATAAGCCTCAAGAAGCAAAGAAACTTTGAAAAAATTAAAACAGTTGCGATATTTTTTATTCTATCTCTATGTAATCTGTAATATGTTAAGTACACGTATTCAAATATTTATTATGCGTTTTCAAGATGGTAAACTTTACCTCCATAAAATTAATAATTTATTCACAAAATTATATAAATTTCGCATAAAAGATCAATCAATGCCACACAGTCTACTGCGTATTTAAAAATATCGACAGTCACTGAACCCCTTTTGTATGAACGCAACAAGGTATTTCACACAGTGGATTAAATTAAATTAAATCATAATATTCTTCACGAAAGATAAAATATAAAAATTCAATAAACGAAAAGTAAATACAAATGCAAAAATACTTCTGTGTAAATTCAGTAAAAGATTTCTTCCAGAACAAAATCAGTTTAGATAACCTTGAAAGTGACAAGAAGTCTCCCTCTTTTATTTAACTGTATTTAGATATTATTATAACTTTGTTAGATTACTGTAATAATAACAGGTGATAGAAGTTGAAATGATTGCTGATAAATTAAAAATGTGTAATAGTCCAAAATATTTTTTTGCTCATTAAAATTTAAACGCAAATATTTTGGGTCGCATCCCACAAAGCGCGTCACATTGGCCACCAACAGTTCTTGGAAAGATTTGCTTGTTAAGTCCAGTTTAGTAGTTTTTCTAAAGTGTCAATAAAAAATTTATGTAGCACTAATAAAAACAATAATAACTATGTATTATTCATTTTATTATTACCGTCATTTCTTTTAATATTTATATCTCATTACAAGTTTCATTCATTAACTTTGTTAGATTGTAGCCAATATAACTTATTAAGATCGTAATTGTTTTACTTGGGAAATGACCCACATTAATAGCATTCAATCAATTAAATTTTTTTTGTATATAATTAATGTTAAATTTAGAATTTCCTGAAAATATTATAACATTCTGCAAATTCATTTTCATCGTAAACTTCTGCAAATTGCTTGGGAAATAAAACATGTAGTGGTTTGCAGGACAATACCAAAAAATTCGAAAAACAGATGAAATTAGTTTTCAATCGAATTAGTTTAGTTAGTTCTGTTTAAAATCTACTTTAAACAGCCATCAATATCTATAACTTTGTAATTTATACATGCTGTAACTTTGGAGAGCGTTTATTTTAAATCAAGTACTATCACTAAGTTAAAATCTTACTTCGATTAAAACTCGTTAGGACAAGCGAACAAAATTTTGAGTGTCTGTAGTGAACACTATGTTATTTATTTTGATGACATTTATATGAATAAAAAAAGTTGTTAAAATGTTTAATCTAAACTTTATTTAATAATATGATTTTCCAGAACAATTTTTCCAAATTGGGAACCATGTTATACCATAAATATTTTCTCAATAAAACTAACCGACAATTCAAGAATGCGTGTCAAGATTCATTAATTTATTATCTAGGAAATTAAACCCTCAGAACAGAGTAATGAACGTCTAGACTTCGGAGAAAATTCCATTGTTTTATTGATATTTTGTTCCTAAGTCTTTGTTACATATTAATCTCTGATGATTCAGTATGCTGTAAAAACGTGCGAAAACATTTCCATCGCTAAGGAATATTGCATTTTCTACAAGATGTAATCTGTTATTTTAATTTTTCCTAGTCATCAATATAAAAATACAAAATTAAGAAATTTTATCTAGTACGATTCGACTGGTGATTATGTGATAACCAATGTTTAAACAGATTATGAGCACTACCATTAATTTTTAGCATTTCTGTTCGGGAAAATGCCATTAGTATTATTTAACACGGTCTTCTGAAAACCGGTGATGACTAGATATAATTTAATTCGTGCCAATAAAAATATTTACTTTGTAATTGGAGGAAGTACAATTTTTAAAATCTATTAAATTTTTAATTGTTTTCGAAAAAATGAAAAAAGAGCAATTTTCAAAACGTCGTGGCATCTATTTTACATGACGGTTTTATTAACTTAACATTTTTTATTTGTTATCACTTCCTCTTATATTGTTCTTATAATTAGATAGATATCAACTATGAATCGATAGTTTGAAAGAACATCCAGTGTCAACAAAAAATAAATCCATTTGAAAACACATGGAAGAGCTGGAATGTGCTACCAAAAAACGCTAAAATAAACTAAAAAAAGTCATCGATAACACGCATCGATTTTTAGAAAAATAAATATGTAAATGTAATAGAAAAAGATCGTAAGATATATTTATTGATAACTGATGATGCTATCTGCACAAAGTTTTGACCTATGCCAAGGTAAACATTATTGAGAACCTAAAAAATTTTAGAAAAGTTTATTTTTAATTCAAAATACTAAAACTAAAAGATATGCGTTATCTGCATATTAATAGGAAGCTCTTAATAATAAAATTTTATCATTACAACATTTACGATTAGTAATCCATATTATAAAACACATGTGTTTAAATAATAAATAAAAAAAAATTTGTGCGCGTTTGGATACTTCACCTTATTTCATGTGACCGAGTGAAAACCGATGTGAAACTAAGTTACTAATCCCTGTCCCCTGAAGCTGTCAAAATAAAAAAAACGAAAAAAACAAATAAAAGTACATAATTTTGTTACTAAGCAATATATTGCCACACCAGTCACACCTACATGAAATATAGTTTGAATATAGGGTATTTTTTCGGTATTACATCTTTGTTGTGATTATTAATATTGATTAATTTATAACTAACAATGTTTGCGTCATTATATTGTAACATGCAACGGGTAGTGTTGGTTGTACTTTTAACCATTTACGACCAACGAATTAAGTCTACTTTTTAGAGCTGTCCTTCACGCGTGACATACGTGTTAAAAGATTATTTAAAAAAGAATGGAAGTAGGTACCCACTTAATAAATCTACAAAAATCAAAAAACAACAATTAAATATCAAATCTATGACGGAGTATATACATATATAAAATTAATTACAAAAATTGCAAAGCACAAATAAGATAATAACGTCACTTTAGAGGTTTTCAATCATTAGTACTTGAAGACATGTGACTACATTATCACAGTGATTATTAGGTTATCTAAATAGTTGATAATTTCCACTAAATGTAGTTCAACAATAAAAAACGACACACCGGTGTGTCATAACAGACGCAATTTAAAACATACCGATTAGAGATTTGTGATTGAGCTATACACTGAAAACTGATTGAAACAAAAGTAGGTCAAAGAATCTCATCATGAAGATAGCAATTAACTAAGAAATCTTATGAATAACGTTAAGGGAAATTAGATAGAATTTTTGTAGGCACTTTCAAATAGGAAGATTTATTCTCTATTTGATGTATGATTAGAAGAACAAATACTCGTTATCATTTAACGATAATAACGTATCTAATGGAAAATACTACAAATTACAACAGTAATTAAAATATAATGGAAAGTAAATTGAGATCTCTAACAATCGATAATGTATATTTCATTGTCTGTTAATAACGAATTATATTGGATAATTACAAAAAAAAAGTAAAAATCAAAATATACAGATTTATAGATACTGACACTAATGCTCGAAAACAACTCTGTAATCTTCTATTATTTTTTTTCATTGTCAAACTTGCATGTAATATATATGTACCAATATATATGCAGCAACAGCAAAATGAAAGAAGCCTTATTGGATAGTTCAATTTGAACATTGAACAATTATCCTTTCACAGTATAGAAAATGTTGAAAAAAAAAGCTGATTGTGAGTAAAGCTAAAGATTAAAATTTTCAATTAATATTTTTTTTTTGTTTGTCTTGTTTTAAAATTTCAACTACATGCAATAATGACTATAATTCAATGTTTGTTTCGCATATACTTATTATCATTATTATTGTTACACATTTTAGGTATAAAATATTTTACTGGTGGATATAATTCTCTAAAATTAACAAAGAGTAAACAGCATGCCTGTAAGATTAAATTAGACATCATTTCTATTGAGTTCAGTGGTTCAATTATAAATCAATAAATTTCTTTCCGTAAAAAATTATTGTTTTCTTTTGTTTTCAACTCATCAAGGCCACGATTATAATTATGACACCTACATACGCATTGTAATGTGCTTTTAATACACAATGCTCTAAAAACGGAAAATGTTTACCTAGTAAGTAGTGAAATTACTTTTGTCGAACTAAAATACATAATTTTATTTTCGACTGAGGCTACATTACACAAAAAAAAACACTTTACGTCATTTAGTCAGCATGAATTTGTTTTAAAAAATATAATACATATTGTTCAGTTTACAACTTCCTATTTAGTATTCTATTATTATTTTTATGGTCCTTTTAATTTTAATTTCTCATTCATTCTTCCGTTTATTACTTTTTGATTTTATTATTGTATTCGCAAATTTTGCTAAAAGCAATAGATTAATTTGAAACAAAATTTTCATTTTTTTAATGTTTTATTAGAAACAGGCTACAGCAAATATTAGCTGATATAGTGTCCTCCAAATTGTTATGTTAAAGCCCTGAGGCAGTAATATTAACTTTTAAGAGTTTTAGTTTTATAATCGGTAGGTTACCGAAACAGGTAAAATTTTCCATATGAACGCTCTAAACAAGATATCTAACGCGAAGTACTTTTACAAAAATTTATAGTATTATTGAGAGCTTTTATAAGATTTAATTAATATATACTAATATGGAACGATAATCATTGTTGATGTCCGTTGTTTTCTTCAAAAAAATATATTTGTGGAACAAAACTCCGTGACCTGAATCAAATATATGGCATTTGAAGGACACGGCATTGAATCGGTGGAATTAATGACACCCGATGCTTCTTCCAGACAATTACCTCAATGGCACATTTTTTTATGGCGGGCAACATTCATAACATCAGACACAGATGCTTACACCTCTTGTAAACTGAAGAATACAAATTTATTTAAAATTTTTTTATGGTTTATACGGAATTAAATGTAATAAAATAATAATTTATAAAAAAAATAATAATGTATGCAGAAGTTACCCACTTATCACAGTGTGAATTAAATTCCCTGACATAGGCTTTCCATGTATTTTTTTTAAGTTGTCAAAAATCATATACCTAAATATGGGTGACTCCGTAACCGTACATATTTTACGATACTACAAAATATATATTTTTAATTTTATATTTATTTTTATGGTAATTTCTAAGAAAAGGTAATGAACGATAAAAATACTAATTGCCGTCAAATGTGATAGTTTTTTGTTTTTTATTTTGTCTTTAACTCTGTTTTATTAACTTTGAAAAAAATTATGGCAGTTACACACGCTGTTCCGTAAGATTCCTTATAAATTAAGTTCAATGTTTTCAAATTTAACCTTTTATGTATATCAAATTTTTTCGAAACACTGTATATACAATGCAGATAACAATTCTCCACAAGTAGTAACTGGACAAGGAGATTTATTGAGGCAAAATTAATCCAACATCTTCTCAGGTGTTTAATTTTTTTTTTAACGATAATTTCTGAGGTAACCAGTTTGACTAGAATGACACATAACACTTGTTTATATTTTTTCCTGAAATAACAAAATGATAAAAAAATATAAAAAATGTTAATTATTTGAACAATTAAAAATAAACTAATATGTACATATTTATTAATTCATTACTGTTTAGATCTCAATTATGCAGTTCAATTGTAGAATTATAAATGATTGTAAATTTCCAAAAGCCTTTCAACCTCCAACTATCATTTGCCGCTTTATACATAACATAGTGAACTAATTAAATTTAGAGGATTGAAAATTTTATAACTAATAGAAATTTGCTATTTTTTCAAAAGTAACGTCAAAAAACTGCATCACTACATTTTTTGTTTCCTTTTTAATGTTTTCAGTTCAGTAAAATGCTGAAATGCCTCTAAAATCCTGGCTCGGTAGATAGATTAATGCAGTAATTACATAATAAACAAAATAAAATTTATTTTAAATATAATGTATATTTACTATTTTATGTTTAATTTAATGCTTGCAGTTGATTTTTTTTTTTTGAATAAGTGATGCATAAAAAGAAAATTTCGACAAAAGAAAATGTTTGTTATTTTGAAAAATTTGTGATTCTTTGTTTTGTTTTTTTTTGTATGTTGACTGCATAAAAGAATAAATAAATAAAATTAATATTATCAAATTTTAATAAATAAAGATAATATTAGTAAGTCAGCAATTTATTACTAACGATATCAGTCTTACTAAAATAATTCAGTAATGATTATATTATGATTATAACGAACGACGAGAAAAACTAACATTTAAACGCTATATTTCTTTTAATTCCAACATATCTAATATGTAATAAAAACAATTGTAAAGAGGATTATTAATTTCTAATAATAACATCAGTAATATGAAAAATGAACGTTCCTGCATTTACGTATGTTATGAGTAATATATTTCTGAAATTACCGAATAAAGTTTTTGGCGGGAATCATTTTAAAGTGATTTTTTTTAGTTACTTAATATTTTATCATCAAAAGTTTATCCACTGCTCTTTATTTATTATTATTATTATAAAACCTATAGTATAGTATTAAAATTAAATTAAATAGACATTTCAAGTTTTTTACTTGATGATTAAAAATAGTTACGCCAACAAGGCGTTAAATTGAAAAAATAAACTTTAAATCCAATTTTAAAACATATTTACGTAAGTTTACTGGAATGCTGTAAATAAAAATTCAAAATAACCTTATTGATCGGTTAAAGTTCATTTAAAATTAATCCTCTAAACATAGAACGTTAACACCAGGTATTTTAAATTTTATTTATTATAGAAATTAATTTAAGATTTTTAAAAACTAAATGGAAAATAATGCACATTCAATGTTCGTTGTGATCAAGTACTGTTGGCATGTAAAAAAAGACACAGATCTCTTATACTTTCACCAATAATGCACAATATGTTTAATAATTATTTCTAAAAAAAATAATAAAAACACCTGTCGGCAAATAGTTATTACAACATAATATGAATTTAGTGACCTAATTCTGAATTCTGAAGACTCGTGGGTCTGTGAGGTCATTATACCTACTTTAAAAAACAAATTTGTTTCGGGGATATTTGTGTAGTAACGCAAAAATTCATAGTACAGGGGAGGTATGTCGGTTCCATTGATCTTTTCATTCATAGAAATCAGTATTGTTTTTAAATACTTCGTTTCTATAGAAATGACAGATCAAAAAACAAGGTAAGGAAAACCAATGGAAGGCGATGAAATCGATGTATAGAAAGTCATAAAATCATGAAGACATAAATACAGCGAAAGCAGAAGTGGCAACTCACCTTGTGAATCAGCTGAGCGTTGTATCTATAGTTTTGTTTATAAATAAAACGTTTTATACACCATGTGAAAGTAGCGGATATAAAACCACTGAAAACGTACTTGTCGGCGACTCCCTTTATGCACTTCGTTCCCCTCTCTTACCACACATGCGCAAGGGAAGATATATTTATTCATTATGAACATTTAACTTGATACAGTCCATATCCTTTATCCTGATGAACTTGCCATTGGGAAATATTATACCAATCCTTCAACAAATTGACCTCATACCAATTATACGGTAAACAACATGATTGGACTCATCATCCGAAGACACGCAAAGTTATTTTTCTTTTGCGTTTCGGTTCCACGAAACGTACTTTTGTTATTATTAATTAATATATTTTTTTTGTTTTTCAAAAAACACGCAACACTTGTCGTTTTCGAATGTCAACATCGGTAAATATTTATATGATCTTTTCCTGCTTTATCCAAGTAAACAAATTCCGGAAAATACCTAATACACCTTTAATAAACCTCCGCCAATTGTCCTTATTAGCGTGATATTTTGCATCATTTGGAACCCTAACATTACTAGCCACTTTTAAACGACTATACTTAGTCCTGGTTCAACATAAAGGGGAAGAGATAATAATTTGAATGTCATTTTGTTAAATGGTGGGAATTACGTAATGAATGTTGGTTTACTATCATTCAATCAAAACCAATAAAAACAGAGTTATTACATGATTATAACACCTAAAAACAAATTTAAACAAATCTACTATGCCTGTTGCAGATACTTTTCAGGTTGTGAGGTCAAAACTTGGGTTACATTTCCATCTTCGTAAGTTATAAGTTTTCAGATAACAACAAAAAAAAAAGAAATTTATTTTGGATAAATTTGACCAATGAGACTAACAATTTGAATTAGTTTGCTTAGATCTTAGATCAATCAAACAAAAAAACATTTTTTAAATATCTAATAATTACAGGCGATAGAAATGACTTTTATATACTGACCGCCATAAGTAAAATGATCTCCATTCGTGATGTTGCCCAACGT